>ML095650.1:0-54682 GCA_003697995.1 Taxidea taxus jeffersonii
TTTTTTTTTTCGGTGTTCCATAATTTATTGTTTATGCACCACACCCAGTGATCCATGCAATACTTGCCCTCCGCAGTACCCACTAGCAGGCTCACCCCATCCCCAACCCCCACTCCAAAACCCTCAGTTTGTCTTCTCTTACTTAATATAATGCTTTTAAAACTAACCCGTGTGGAAACATGTGTCAGTACTTCACTTATTTTTATTATCAAATAATAGTCCATTGTATGGTTATATACCACATTTCCATTTATAATCAGATGATGTTTGTTTAGGTTGTTTACACTGTGGGTTATCACAAATAATGCTGCTATGGACATTTTGGGACAAGTTTTTGTGTGGATGTATCTTTTTGGTTCTCTTGCATCTCTTTCTAGGAGTTGAATTGCTGGGTCATATGGTAACTCTGTATTTAACCATTTGAGGAACTGCCAGACTTTTCCCAAAGTGGATGCACCATTTTATATTCTAAACAGCAATATGCTACTGTTCTGATTTCTCTATATCCTCACCAGCAGTTGTAATTATTTGTCTTTTATTGTGTGGTAAAATACATATAGCATAAAATTTACCATCTTAAGCATTTTAAAGTGTACAGCACAGTGGTATAAAGTACATTGACAGTGCTGTGCACCATTACTATTACTTGTTTCCAGAAATTTTCATTATTTCATTATAACTAATTATAGAGGGGATGAAGTGGTGTCTCACTGTGGTTTTGATGTTCATTTCCTTGATAATGATCTTGAACATCTTTTCATGTAATTATTGGCCATTCGTATACCTTCTTGGAGAAATGTGTATTAAAAACCATTACCCATTTTTAATTTGGGCTGTCTTTTCATTTATTGAGTTAGTAATAGTGAAAAATCTCAGTCTTAACTATGATTGTACTCCCACACACCACTTATCAACTTCTGCCAACCAGGAAAAGGCTCATTCTAATTTTAAAATAACATCTTTTTGGGATAAAATTCGCATATTGTACAATTCATCCATTTAAAATACAAAATTTAGTAGATTTTATACATTCACGAAGTTGTGTAGCCCTTACCACCATCAATTTTGGAACATTATAACCAACCCCTACAGAAACTTCATAGCCATTAACAGTCATTCCAGTTTCCCCTCAAACAGGCCCTCCTTCAGCCCTAAGCAGCTACCAGTCTACTTCCCAGGCAATTGTTCTACCTACATTGGGCATTTTCAAGTCTGTTATACTTAGGGAGGTTAAACCAGTTCTGTTGCACCAAGTTGACAAAAAACACAAGTGAGCCAATGTTAATTTTTTTCAGCTCAGTATGCCTTAATTATTGCCTGTTTTAAAAAGTTTTCACCTCTTAGCAGGCCTTTTCTGTTTAGCATCAGAAATCTAACAACTGAGACTCTTCAGGAAAGAAAATGGCACGCTGCCAAAAGAGAAAGTGAACTTCAACACAATCTTAGATTTAAAAGGATTGCAAAGGAGAATTATTTCTCCCGGCTTTGGTCATTTCACAGGTACACTTCTCCTCTTCCAACATGTCGTCTTAAATCTCCATCAACTTACTAATGAGAATCCTGCCTTTATTTCTTTAATGTTTAGAAAGAGGGTAAGGGAGAGGGGGAGAATTTTCAGCCTATTTATGTGATGTTTTTAATATAATTAACTGCTGTACTTTTGCTTTTAAAGTATTATTTTCGCATTCCCATCATATGGATTTTAAATTTACACTCATTGTTTGTGCAGAAATGATCTTGGAGTTAAAATAAGTCTTCATTGCAGCTAGAAGAATATTTATCTGAACAGATATGTAAGTGTTTCTGTAAAGAATGGGTCTATTTTACTTTATCAGCAACTAAGGGGAAGGTTAATGGCTATGATGTATCTTTTCTGTTGTGTGTGAAACATGCAGTGTTCTGTGTTGTGGAGATTTATGGTGTGGAAGACAAAGCAGGTGCTATTCCAACCCTTCTTTCAACAATAGAGTATAAACCCAAGCCTGAACTTGGCTGTCGGAAAGTAAGTTAAAATAACGTTAGGGAAAGCCTAGAATTTTGCACTTTTCCATACTTTTCTGTCTCCAGCTCAGGAACTTAGTCAGCGTGATTAATGAACACTGTTATTTGTGAGTTTTCCAAGTCCCTAAGACACAATGAACTTGACTCTTCAGCCACATAGAAGTTCTATGAGAACTTCTATGAGAAGCCATAGAGAAGTTGGAGTTCTCTAGCAGGACATGTTCATGATTATGAGCTCTCTGCAGTTGAAAAGAAGGGAGTGGAAAAATCATTTCCCCACATTACATAGATAACCTTAAAACATTTTCCATGCCTTCCCTTTCTTTTCCACCTCTCACCTTCCTGGCGGTTAGACATACACATACACACACACGCACGTGCACACATAAGCAGAGTCTAATTCTCACTATTTCTCTCTCTCTCTCTCTCTCTCTTTTTGATAATCCAGAATCAAAGCCTAACTCTACTTAATCCTGCCTATTACTTTTTCATAGTACAGAACCAGCCAGTCAGGTCTGTTGATGGCTTTGTCTCCATATCTTAAGGAATTTTCCTTTCCTCTGTTAAATTCTGCCTGGCACCTCATGTTTGTGTTACTCTAATCCCCGAGTCATTTCAGGCTCCAGACCCTCCCCCCATCTCAAGGTCATGCAACCCCTTTATTTCCTTGTGTGCTTTATTTTAACCCCTCTGTTTTTTCCCCCATATCTCTATTCTGACCTCATGTCCAGGCATGTATGTTTTCTGTCCTTTGTTCTCTTTAATACGGATATCTCTTTTTTTTTTTTTTTTTGCAAACTCATCATTTATTTCTTTCAAGACATATCTTATTTTTAATTTTTTTTTTTGTCAGAGAGAGAGAGCAAGCACAGGCAGACAGAGTGGTAGGCAGAGGCAGAGGGAGAAGCAGGCTCCCCGCCGAGCAAGGAGCCCGATGTGGGACTCGATCCCAGGATGCTGGGATCATGACCTGAGCCGAAGGCAGCCGCCCAACCAACTGAGCCACCCAGGCGTCCCTATTTTTAAAATTTTTAAGACATATTTTAAAAACTATATTCTTGCATAATCCTCCTCAGACCATCCTCGCCTAGTAATCATACTCCTCTCTTTTGCAGGAAAGAGGGTACATTCTCCCAAACTGCTTACAAAGTTTTTACTCTATGGCACCAATCCTATCTTAGGCTCCTTAGTTAAAGAAAATAAAATTTTAGCTTATTTTAATTCTCTCTAGTGATAGTTACTCTGCTGTCTACACATTTGGTATTCGGTGCTTTGTCAAATATAATTCAAGCCAGGTTATTTGCAGCCAGGTTATTTGCAACCTTGAGGAAGTGAACCACTAACTCTAAACTTCTAGCAATCCCATAGCAGTCTCCAATTCCTCCAGAAGACTCTTGAAAATTCTTTCCATTATAAGCCATTGAAAATTTGCTGGAGTCTGCTGCTTGCTCCAAGATTTCAGAAATTAGTGTGTTGGTTCATACTGGTACTGAAAACATTGCATTGACCAAAGAAAGGGAACATTACCTGAATCTCCCTATGATGTAATTTAGAAGTGGGGGAAATTAATCTCCATCCCCTACCATTGTTTGTGCAGGATGGTGCTTCGTGTGTTTCCCATTATGGAGTGTTCTTTTAACTAGAAAAAGGATTAGGCATCACCATGGCAGAAAAACAAAGACTGATGAAGCTAATAGGGATTTCCATTCACATTCCATGTTTTCGTCTTGCAAATTACACTCTTTCTCTGTCCTGTTCCCACTATAGAAGCCCAGATATGCCTGGCAGTAATATGACACCACCTTTTTTATGCATTGTTTGCTGATTGTCTTCTACTCAGTTCTAAGCTCCTTGAAAGCAGATCCTATGTCTTGTTTACCTTTGTGTGCCTACAGTTATCTCTGTGCCTTATGCCCGACGGGTGTTCAATAACTGTTTCCAGAACAAAATTGAGTCATTTTTGAAAACTAATCTATATTATGGACTCTGAAGATTTTCTTTTATTCTACAAAAAGACTTTCTATCTCATTTTCCTTACCAGTGCCATATCACTCATAATACAGCATGCTATTCCACCAGGCCAGAAAATGTGCATGAACACAGCTTTTCAGGTATTCATCATTTCTTCTTTTGAACTAGTCCTAAAGATGTTGATTATCTTTCTTATGGAGAGCAATTATCCTATTCTATAGTAATTCTCTTTTTACAATTTGCCTTACTAGTGAACTGTAATTTTTTTTTTCAAAAACAAGACTATTTTTCAGTATTCCTAGGACCTAGCATGATGCTTGATAAATAGCTGTTGCTCAGTGCTTTTTTGTAGAGGTCGATCTCCATGTGGTCTTCTCATGCTTTTTCCATCCTGCCTTCAGATGTCTTTAGCTTGTTATAAAATCTTTGCATCCCACTGCCAGTGCCTCTTAGGTTCCTGCACTTGGCTGTCACCTCCACCTTGCCCCATTTCTCAGGTGAGATATGGGTTTAATCTTCATTTACCACAGAAAACTTTCTCTTTAAGAACAGTGTCACATATGACATAATATGTATTACAAGCTCTGGAAAATAAAGCATAACATATAAAGGAGATCATGGCATAAAATAATAAAATATACCATAAGTTTCATTTTAATCCAGAAAACATTTTTTTTAAACTCCTACTTATAATAATAATTATTAACTTCTCTCTGGTACTTAAGATGCCCTCATTTTACAAGGGAAGAAATAGGTTCTTTGCACATGAGATCTGGAAAGAGCCATAGGGAGACTACTTGGCACAGAACATTAATTGCAGTCTTTTTCTGTGATCATGAGATATTGCAAGTGATCTGAGATCACTAGGTATTACAGTACCTTTAGCAGCATTTTTCTTGACAAAACCAAATTGAAAGCATTTGACTTTCCATCAACAGTAAAACGGATAAGAAATTGTGGTAAATTCACACAATTGAGAATGATTTGGAAGTGAAAATGATGAAATTTACAACTATGTGCTATAACATGGATGAAGTTTACAGACATTAAAGAAGTCAGACTCAAGGGAGTATTTACCATATAATTCTGCTTATATGAAGTTACTAAGTTCAAATCTAGGGGGTTAGAAATGAAAAGAGTGATTATTGCTGGAAAGAGGGAGGGAATAGTAATTGGGAGGGAGGATAGTGGGGGCTTACAAGCACTGTTGGTATTCTGTTTACTGACCAGGTTGATGGTTACACAGGGATGCTCATGTTGTGATCATTCAAACTTAGAGTATATATACTTGGCTGTATTTATGTTATATTTCAAAAAACTGAAATTTCAAAAAAAAATAATGGGAAAATTATTGAATACCATCAGCTCTTTAAATACATTACTGTGCTAATTTAAGAGTTTTTTTTACTTTTTTAACGTTGGAATTAGTTTTTAATTTAAATTCAATTAGTAAGCATATATTAATTTCAGAGGTAGAATTCAGTGATTCATCAGTCTTATATAACAACTAGTGCTCATTACATCATGCACCCTCCTTAATGTCCATCACCCCATTACCCTATTCCTCTACCCCTCAGTACTACAATTAAAATTGATATCCAGTGACTATGTTTTTTTGATCAAGTATATCTAGGCCCTATTTATCACAAAAATTCTTTATTTTATTTTGGGTTTTTGTTTTATTTTTTATTATGTTTCTATTATGTTATGTTAGACACCATACAATACATCATTAGTTTTTGATGCAGTGTTCCAAGATTCATTGTTTGTGTATAACACCCAGTGCTCCATGCAATCTGTGCCCTCCTTAATACCCATCACAAGGCTAACCCATCCCCCTACCCCCCTCTGCTCTGAAATCCTCAGTTTGATTCCCAGAGTCCATAGTCTCTCATGGTTTGTCTCCTCCTCTGATTTCCTCCCCCTCATTTTTCCCTTCCTTCTTCTAATGTCCTCCATGCTATTCCTTATGTTCCACATATAAATGAAATCATATGAAAACTGTCGTTCTCTGCTTGACTTATTTCACTCAGCATAATCTTCTCCAGTTCCACCATCTTGATGCAGAAGTTGGGTATTCATCTTTTCTGATGGTTGAGTAATATTCCATTGTGTATATGGACCACATCTTTATCCATTCATCTGTTGAAGGGCATCTCAGCTCCTTCCACAGTTTGGCTATTGTGGACATTGCTGCTATGAACATTGGGTCCATGTGCCCCTTCTTTTCACAGTCTCATTTCTTTTTTTAACCATTACTGGAGAAATCTGGCAGAACACACGGAGTATGTAAAGAAAATTGTGGTGGTAAAAGATGATGAGCTGTAGATTTGGAACTGTTTAAACCTCTCAGAAAGATCAGATAACTGATACATGTTTTTTTCTGGTGACAGCACTGTTAAAAAAAAAACTTTAGCAACATAAGCTTCTTTTCTCACTGTAAAATAATTGAGAATTAAGTTCAACCACTTGTCCTATATGTATTAACCCACACACATATTACTTTTATATTCTTTTTTTTTAACTTTTATATTCTAATGAAGAGTTCATTATGATAGTGATTGATTGGGTACAATGTACAAAGAAGTGTTTTAGTCACTGGAGACAAGAAGGGGAAAAAAATGGACTTCACCTGAAGGAAAATATGTAATTAAGTCCTGTTCTGGAAGGTAGGAGGAACAGAGTAGTCCTCTCCCATGAGACTGTTTATGCAAGATTTGTGTGTATCAAAGAAGCTTTTCAAGCCAGTAAGGAGGCATTTCCAGCATAAAATACACTGCACAAACTGTGGAGGTGGGAAATAGCGTAGGCTCTTCAATGTACAGATGGATACGTGAGGGTGGATCTATAGATGAAAAAGTAGGTGGGGGTCATGTTTTCAACCTTGATTCACCAAAGAATCTGTGCTTCATTTGCTTAGTAACTCTGAGATCCTGAGAGATGTGAATCAAGGGAGGGACACCAAGGTGGTGAGTACCTGCAGGCAGAAAGACCTTTCAAGAAGAATTTAAAGAAAGGAAGGATTATATGGTTGCAGTGATCAGGACAAATTTGAAAGATATTTAGACAGTGAAATCGGTGGAAATGGTATTCTGTTAGGATGTGAATGAAAGGTGACAGGGAAGCCAGTGAGGGTGAGGTCTGAGGTTTTATTTTCTGGGACTTGGTACATGGTATGTCACAGACATAATGGGGGAAGTGCTTTTAAATTGATCTGGGTCCTTCTCAAATCTTATTCAACATGTGTGCATGAGGTCCAGTATGGATTGGAACTGTGGTGATTTTATTCAACTCCACAGCTTCAGCACATGTTATTTTGTTCAGTTAATTGGAAATGAGAATAAACCTGACAATAAGCTGATTACTTCTAGGCTAATGTGACAGTATTATAGATCATAGGTTGATTAATACCTATTAATTTGGGAAATGGGAAAAAATAAGACTGTGTACTCCAGAAGAAATTCTTTTGTTAAATATGTAAGGTAGAATTGGTGTAATAAATACATAGAATGAATACATAGTACTATCTTTGAAGATGTAGAAGCATATGTTCATTAAATATGTTAACAGATTTTTTAAACAACAACAGATCTTAAAAACCAAAGTTTTTATAGGAAAATGTTAGTTTCATCTGTGTACTCTAATAAAATAGAGAAAATATAATTTGGTATATTCTGCAAATGCTGGAAATTAGCCAGAGTAGGTAAAGGTCTTGAGATGTAAAATAGACTTGGTATCTTAGCAATGATTTTTTCTGGAGAACACTAATTTTCTCAGGCAATGAACACGTGAGGATGTGGTCCATTTCTTACTGGAGCATTCTGAACTTGTTTAAAGACATAGCAAATAGAGCAATTAATTTTATATTGAATTGCAAATCAATATGATCCATCTGAAATCGAGTTTTTGAACTCCATGAATATGGAGAAAACCAACTTAAAAATTATGAATAACATGGGGTTAAGAAATTTGGTAGAATAAACCACTTTAAGACTAAATATGTGAAAATGAAGCCTTTTTACTCACATTATCTGCTTAACAATGTGTTTTTCTTGGTGTTTTACATGACTTTTTAAAAAAACACTGTAGTAAAGGGGAGCCTGGGTGGCTCAGTGGGTTAAGCATCTGCCTTCACCTCAGTTCATGATCTCAGGGTCCTGGGATGACCCTGCATGGCTCTCTGCTCAGCAGGGAGCCTGCTTACCCTTCTCTCTCTGCCCACCTCTCTGCTTACTTGTGAGCTTTCTCTCTCTGTCAAATAAATAAATAAAATCTCTAAAAAATAATAATAAAAAAACCACTGTAGTAAAAATTTCCCTCAAGTTTGCCAATGATGAGAAATGTTGTAAAACAAATGTGATAAACTGCCAACATTATGATGTGTTATATACATACATACATACTGCATTCCTTAAACTGAAGCTGAAGGCCTACAGTATACATTAGTAAAGAAAATATGAGATTGGAATTAGGTGTTTTAAACTAATAATGGCAAGGTTGAGCATATTTTCCTTCAAGGCCTTCTAAAATGCATCTTTTGTGTCATGTTTTATCATTTCTTTTTTGCTTTAAAGTAAACTTAGCATGTTGAGAATTCCATAAAAGCAATTGCAGAAAGCAATTCTAAAACTCTAGAGTTTTCATTATAGATACA
This sequence comes from Taxidea taxus jeffersonii, assembly GCA_003697995.1. Taxonomy (NCBI): domain Eukaryota; kingdom Metazoa; phylum Chordata; class Mammalia; order Carnivora; family Mustelidae; genus Taxidea; species Taxidea taxus. The sequence continues at coordinate 8,627 of ML095650.1, forward strand.
GAGTGGTAAAAATGGACAGTTATTCTTCTTATAGCAACATGAAAGATGTTTGAACATTATTCTATAGTTGCTACTTTTAAAAGCAAATACTTACGGAAAAATGGTCCATGTTTTCCCCCATTTGGATTGTCCATGTTTGTGAATATAGACATAATACAACTAAAACATTTTAAATATGCACCTAAAATAAGCATGGGAAAAAATCACAGTCAAGGGCCAAATACTTTAGTATGCTTTTTAACGTCATCCTTTCCCTCCTGGTTCTAAATGTACACAATCACAACAAGTAAAAACATAAGAAATAGTCGTAAGTCTTGACATTTGCTTTTTAGAAAATTTAACTAACTAAAATTTTGTGAATAGACTATAATTTTACAAAAGAATTTACTACAGTATACTCTTTTAAATAAATCTTACTTGCAAACATTGATGTGAAAAAAAGAGAGCTGAAGCTATGAGGTTAAAGGCAGTATCTTGGAGATAGAGTTTGTCCCACCCAAGATCCATTTCCACCTTCCCCAATATGCTCTGTGCCCTGGAAAGGGGACCTGTAAGGAATTTATCAGGGGATCTCTGTCCTCTGTCTTCCAAGAGTATATAACCAGTGGAGAACACCAGAGGGAGATCAGTGACAGGAAGAAAATTGAGTGGGAGCTATTTATTTTTCTGGCTTTCAAGGTGGTTATTGAAGTGACATGGTGATCAGATTTTAAAAAAAAATCATAGCTCCCGTCAGAAAGCCCTCTCCCCAACTTACCCTCTGTCTCTGGGCTCTGATACCTGTTCCATCCTCTATTTTGTCTTGATAATGTTTGTATTTGGTTTTCTTTATTAAACTTTCCTCAAATTTCCCAATTCAATTATGTTGTTTATTTCCTTGAAACAGGAAAATTCTGGAATCTACTTCTAATTGGCTTTAAAAATCTTAATGACAATTGGTGCTCAACTCTAAATACATTGAAACTTTAATTTACATATTTATATAATGCCTGTATTCCTTTTAATCATAATAAAATGTATTCCAAATTGTTGAGGAGTGGTATTCAAGGAACACCTTCATTTTTCTGCCTTATAAAATGTTTTGAATGGGCTAGTTCAAAGTTTGGAATTTTACCCTGTATGGAACAATTGGTATATGTTTTATGAAAGAATTATACTCCTAAAATATCTTTCAGGTGAAGATGTGGAAATTATATTCAACATTTGTGAGTTATAGTCAAGATCACTTACAAATTTTCTAATAGAATAAATGGTTATAAACTGGAAAAGCAATGAAAAGCAATGAATACAGAAAGGAAATTTTAATTTTGCTGTGATTATTGGGGGAGAGGGCATTAGATAAATTTTCCCCTGATCCTGGTAATACCAAATTAAAGATATTAGAGTTATATTTACTTTATATGTGAAAACAATTATAGGTGCACAAAGACTTCAGAATTGTGTTTTTTTTAAAGATTTTATTTATTTATTTGACACAGAGAGATCACAAGTAGGCAGAGAGACAGGCAGAGAGAGGTGGGGGAAACAGGCTCCCTGCTGAGCAGACATCCCTATGCCATGTGGGGCTCCATCCCATGACCCTGAGACCATGACCTGAGCTGAAGGCAGAGGCTTAACCTACTGAGCCACCCAGGCACCCCAAGACTTCAGAATTGTTTAGCAGTTTATAATCTGAGTATGGAGTATGATGTTCATGTTTAATGTTTTTTATATTAAGAAATATTGATAAAATAAGTTTAAAGTAATAATCCAATATTACAGTTAAATGTTTGTTCAAAAATACATTTTTGGAGACAAGATATCTGACTGTGGTGGAGTACAAAGATTAACAAATACTTTCCCCAAGAAAATAACAATGAAGTTGAACAGAATTGATAGAAGCATCACTTCAGTATTTTGGCAATTAACCAAAGACATGCAGTAACCTGAGGGATAATTCAATGCTTTGTGGTCTAAATTACAACATTTAGTAATGTATGGATGATGGGAAGGAATGTATTATGATTAGGAGCTGAAACCCTGGGCTCAGACTGCCAGGTTCAAAGCCTGGCTCTGTCACTTAGTTTTGTGGCCATGACAACTTTGTTATTCCTTCGGTTTCCTCATCTATAAGATGGACTCTGCTTTAGTACCTATCAACATAGGGTTATTGTAATTATTTAAGAGGCAAGTATATGGTAAGCACTCAATAAATGATAATTGCTTTTATTTTTGTACTTAATCTCTTGTGAGAGGAAAGAAAAAAAATCAGCTTTTATAATTATTTAGAATAGTCAGTTTGTATTCCAGTTCCTATAAAATGGATTTCTTCATATGTAGTATACACTACATAGAGAAGGGATGTTTCTCTCTTAATACATGTACATACCGGCCATGCATGTGCTCTCTGACTAAATGAACATACAGCTCACAGGGACCAACTGCTGATGGGGGTGTAAAATAGTATGGCCATGTCAGAAGTCAGTTGTTAGTTTCTTTGGAAATTAAAAATACAATTAGCATATGACCAAACTTTTACTCCTAGGTGTTTACCCATGAGAAGTAAAACTGTATGTACATGCAGAGTTGTACACAAATGAGCATAGTAGCTTTATTTGTAATAGCTAAAAATCGGAACCATACCAAATGTTTATGAACAGATGAATTGTTTTGCAAAATGGTGATTTATCCATACACTGTAATATAAGTCAGTAATAAAAGGAATGAACTAATATTAATGCATGTAGCAACATGAATGAACCTCAAAATGATCATGCTGACTGAAAGAAGCCAAACAAAAAGAATATACACTGCATGATTGCATTCATAGGAAATTCTAGAAAATGCTAACTAATCTCTAGTGAAAGACAATAGATTAGTGGTTACTTAAAGACAGCAGAGGTGGAGTGGAAAGGGAAAGATTACAAAGGGCTTGAGGAAACTTTTGGGTGTGATGGATTTGTTCATTATTTTTATTGTAGAATGGTTTCCTGGGTATATATGAACACTAAAAGATATCAACTTCTACCCATATGTATGTATGGCATTTATATTTGTATGTCAATTATAGCTCAACAGAGCTATTTTAAAAAACAAATTTCTTCTATAACCTAAATTAATATAAAAATTTTACATTTTCTTGGGTTGTTTTATTGCTTGTTTTTAATACTGAATACACTTGGAGATTTCTCACTAAAATGTAAACTTTGGCTTATGTCCACAGTCAAATGATGTCTGACAATCTGTAAAAGATTATTTATACCCAGTAATAAATTATCAACTAGAGTGAGTGATATTTTATATTACAGCATTTCAATTGAGTATATTATATCTGTTTTGTGCAGATTTCAGGAAGCTCCATGGAAATACTTATTTATTGGTGTGTGTACACTCCCACCCCCATGCGTACATCTATACTGCTGTTCTTTGGTGAGGGGGACCATTTTAAAAAGCATTTTCTAAGAATGATTTAATTATCCTTGATTTTATATACAATGATCCAGTCATAAAATTTTAATTTATGCATATCATTATAGGGAGACTTAGTTCATTCAAAGGGAGCCATATGCATAGTTACTGTAAGGAGCCATTTCCTTTTTTATTTATTTATCAATTTTCAGATAAAATTGGTTAATAACCTGAGCAACCTTTGGTAGAATATTTTAACAGATTTCTAAATATTCTGTATTTTAGTCTGCCATATAGTAAACTTATCAAAAATTTAGTGCTTTATCATTATGTTAGGCCACCTATGTAAAATAGGCTACATTTATTCAAAAATGAGAATTACTCTGAAACATCTAATGCTTAGACATTTAAATGCCCTGATTATGCTATAATGAATATTTAAATCTTTGGAGTCAGACATAGTTGCTGTTAATGCCAATCAAATCTAGAATGACCAAAGAAACCCTGCTTTCATGAATAAATAATCTTTCTCCCCATGAGTTTTCTGAATAGTATAAGAACTCATGTGGGGATAGGAAAAACACTGTTTGAATGACATTTTATCTTAAAAAATGCAGCAACCACATGAGCAGATGTAGCACATTAGAGTCTGCTTGACCTGTTCACAAGGCTTTGTAAGTTTTGAACTCTTAAAAAAAAATGCTTTGTTTGATTCTAAACTACAGCTAAAATCTCAGATCAATGTCTGAATGACTAAAGTCTTCATTATTCTGAGAAATTACATATTGATAATCCAATATGAATTCTAAAATAATTTAATTGTGTGTATTATTTTAACTTTATTATGGTAATAATGTTCCTTTATAAATAAGGCTCCTAAGTTTCAAATGTCAGTATGATATTGGAGCTTTGACTCTGAATTTTTATACTGATCATATTGCCCTATTTTAAAACATTTTCTAAATATCACAGTGAATTGTATAAAATTCTCTTTAAAATTTGAACTATATTATAGTACTCTACTGATACTGGTTCATGCCACAGTGGTACAGTTGAAAGGTATTTTATTAGAAGAAAATTTCTCAGTAGGATAATTAAAGATGAGTACTAAGAAAGACTGTATATTAGACATGAATCTCTACTGATACCAAAACTCTTTTAATCTATTTGGGGAATATTCCAGAGGTTTCAAGATAGAGCAGTATCCAGTGTATCTGTAAGGTCTCTTAAATCCATTCTCCAGAGAAAGGACAAGGAATATTATATTCAGAAAGAAGCTCATATGGTTCTTGTTCTTTCTTTTGTTAATGTACTGTATCACATTGATTGATTTGCGGATGTTGAACCAACCCTGCTGCCCTGGAATAAATCCCACTTGGTCGTGGTGAATAATCCTTTTAATGTACTGTTGGATCCTATTGGCTAGTATTTTGGTGAGAATTTTCGCATCTATATTGGAAACTAGAGACAAGTGTATCAAAAGCCTAGTGCTTTTGGAAGGAAATTTTCTTCACTGTAACACAGAGGAAAATAAAGACAAGGGAGTAGTTGTTACTGTCTATAGCAGTCATTGAAACCAGAGGAAAATTTCTGTTTTGTACTTTTAGTACCCCTAAACCTTACACATTTCTAACTAAAGTTAACTATTTGCCAAACACCTAGTTAATGTACCAGTTGAAAGAAGTATACCTATATGTACCGGACAGTCCCATAGTTCTTAAACATTTTATTACTTAGTGGGTAGAAAAAGTGGTCATTAGACATGTACATAGCTGATAATAATTGTAGATTATGCAAGTGTACATTCACAGTTGATTGGGATTTATTAGTTTTTTTATCATTCATTGATTCAATAAATATTTACAGCCAAGCTCCTTTGCTGGGAAGATCAAAGTGCCTAAAGTATGGTCACTGGTCTCAAAGAGCTCAGAAAAGTGAAGATAAACACAAACAATACAGTGTATACTAGATGGTTCACAGAGAACATAGAGGCAGAGGAATCCCATTCTCTTTGTGAAAAGGTGGCAAGTTTCTGATGAAATTCTAGTGGCTTTGGCTACTGTATAGGGTGTGTTTGCAAAGTAAGCAGTAAAATAAAGGAAATAATTGAATATATGCCACATTGTTACATTATAGTTACTTTTTCAAGGAAACATATTTGGCCCAGTGGGATCACATGAGTTAAAAGACCGTTAATAAATTTAATATTTTCTTAAAATTCACAAGCATCTGTTACTCTAGAACAGCCTTTACATATACTTCAAAATAATTAAAAATTAAATATCTTATTGTAACTATCATTGTGGGTTGAATTTCTAGGCAAATAAGAAGTTTTATATGTCTCTTCATTCAGAAAAGAAACAACATATGCCAGTGTATCATTTGCTATGGAGATTTTTACCTACCAAGTATTCAGAAAGCAATGTGTGCGTGTGTGTTATTATAGCCTCAGTATAGTAACTCTGTAATACACACCATGTTATAGCATATTTTTATATAATTGTGACATTTCAAAATATTTTTGAACAGAATAATATGTAAGTACATGTTCACATATGCAGATATAGATGTATTTCCAGTTAGTGTCAAAGTTATGTAATTCCTAGAATCATATATTCATTATACAAAACCAAGGGTGAATTGGAAACAAGCAAAAGTATTATATTTTACTTTCTTAAAAATTTTGGGATTGTAGATTATATTTAACAGTAGGTCAGTGCTTCATTTTTTTCCTTTATTTTGAACATTGGCATTAAGTGAATATGACTCTTCTGTATAAACTGTGACTAAATGATATGAGTCAGTGTGACTCTGTTAAAAGCAAATTGAACAGGGACACCTGGGTGGCTCAGTTGGTTAAGCGGCTGCCTTCGGCTCAGGTCATGATCCCGGCGTCCTGGGATCGAGTCCCGCATTGGGCTCCTTGCTCGGCGGGGAGCCTGCTTCTCCCTCTGCCTCTGCCTGCCACTCTGTCTGCCTGTGCTCGCTCTCTCTCTAACAAATAAATAAATAAAATCTTAAAAAAAAAAAAGCAAATTGAACATATCATGCTTAGCGAAATAAGTCAATTGGAGAAAGACAACTATCATATGATCTCCCTGATATGAGGAAGTGGAGATGCAACGGGGGTGGGGGTTAAGGGGGTAGGAAAAGAATAAATGAAACAAGATGGGGATCGGGAGGGAGACAAACCAAAAGAGACTCTTAATGTCATAAAACAAACTGAGGGGGGTAAGGGGGAGGGGTGTCGGGAGAGGGTGGTGGGGTTACATTATATGTTTATAAAAAAATAAAAAATTTTAAAAAAGCAAATTGAACAATAAAAAAGATAAATTGTTTAGTTGCACCAGGACATTTTAAGAATAAAGAAAACAGTGGCACCTGGGTGGCTCAGTGGATTAAAGCCTCTGCCTTCGGCTCAGGTCATTATCCCAGGGTCCTGGTAATCGAGCCCTACATCGGGCTCTCTGCTCAGTGGGGAGACTGCTTCCCCCCACTCTCTTTCTCTGCCTGCCTCTCTGCCTACTTGTGATCACTGTCAAATAAACAAATAAAAAAAAAGTATAAAGAAAACATGGAAGAAGCATTCTGAATAAGTGGTGAATTACTGCCACATGTTGCATAGTGCCTTGGTGAATTAATTGAATATGGATTTGTGTGCTCAGAATTTGTTTCGATAGCCTGCTTATAGGAAATGTGTATCTCTCAAAAACTTTTAATCATGTAAATATCACCAATGCAAAAACAGGACCTGGGTGAATCCAAGAAAATAGTACTTTCTATCAAAATTCTAATGACCTTTTTCACAGAACTAGAAAAAATTATTCTGAAATTTGTATGGAACCACAAAAGATCCCAAACTGCTAAAGCAATATTGAGAAGGAACAAAGCTGGAGGCACCATGCTCCCTAATTTCAAACTATACTACAAAGCTATAGTAATCAAAGCAGTATGGTTTTGACATAAAAGTAGACACACAGATCAGTGAAACAGAGTTGAGATCCCAGCAATAAAACAACACGTATACAGGCATTGGGCAGTTATGAAATGAATAAGTCATGTGAATAAAAGGTACAGCACAGAGACTTTAGTCAATATTATGGTAGCACTATTGTATGGCAACAGATCATAGCTATACTTGTGATAAGCATAGCATAATGTATAGAATTGTTGAATCACTTTTGTATACCTGAAACTAATGCAACATAGTATGTCAACTTTATTGAAATAAATTAATAAATAATAAAGAAAGAAAGAAATATTTTTAAAAACAGACAGAGGATCTGAATGAAGACATTTTTCCAAAGAAGACAAACACACATGCTCAACAGGCATGAGAAAAGATGTTTAGTATCACTGACTATTAGGGAAATACAAATAAAAACCACAATTAGATATAACCTCACACCCCTTATAATGACTGATATCCCGAAGGCAAGAAATAACTAGTGTTTGTGAAAATGTAGAGAAAAGAGAATACTCTTTCACTGTTGGTGGGAATATAAATTGGTGCAGTGACAGCCACTATGGAAAACTCTGGAGGTTCCTCAAAAAATAGGAAGCCTACCATATGACCTAATTATTCTTTTTCTGAGTATTTATCTAAAGAATATGAAAACACTAATAGAAAAGATATATGCACTCATATGTTCATCACAGCATTTAAAATACAAATTTAAAACCATTATTTATAGTAGCCAAAATATGGAAATAACCTAAATGTCCATCAGTAGATAAATGGATAAAGAGGATATGGTGTATACATACACAGACATACACACGAGCACACACACACACACACACACACAAATATGCACACAGTGGAATATTACTCAGCCATGAAGAAGAACAGAATCCTGCCTTGTGTGACAACATGGATGGACCTTGAGGATATTGTGCCAAGTGAAATAAGTCAGAGAAAGACAAATAACAGTGTTGTTTTACCCGATTTAAGGACTCTAATAAAACAAGCAAGAAAATGATACAAAATCAAACTAATAGAAAGAACAGACTGATGGTTATAAAAGGGGAAAGAAGGTTGAAAAGTGGGTGGATGGATGGTAACTGAAGTATGTTGGTGATCACTTTGTAGTGCATTACAGATGTCAAATTATAATGTTTTATATCTGAAACTTATATAATGTTCTATAATGTTTTACCTTGATAAAAGAAAAAAAAGTTCATTCTTTGAGCCTTTAGGAACTAGACATTGCCACAACAACACGAGACTTTGTTTTATAAGGTTTTAATACCTCTGCTTTATTTTCCATCACAACAGAGGTTTACAAAGCCAGGCTTCAGGGCTTTGTTCGGACTTTCTAGAGTGTCACCATAGCCATAGCGGATTTTGAAGTGAAGGAATCTTAAGTTTATGCTGAAAAATAAAAACCTGAGTGTAATAAAAAAGCCAAAGTTTAAAGAGAATCTCAGTATGTTTCTTAAGGATGACTACCACTGAATACATGTAATGGGAAATATTGGATGTTTGAAGAAATGTAGTATTCATACAGAGTTGCAGTTTTCTCTGACACAGTATTATTTGCAAGATTTATACTGTCATTGTGTAATGATGGTAGGTGTGTGCTCATTTTAAGAACAGTCAATATACTTTAAAAATTTGTTAGATGTTACTTTCTTCTAGTTATGAATGACCCTGTTGATTGTCTGAATTAGTAATTTGCCTTGACATTCATTATATTCCATTTTCTCAGTTCAGTGTTATCTGCATCTACATGGCTGTATCATTTGTTACATATTAAAATAATAGAATCTTGATTTGCATCATCTTATAAATCATTGAATCTGACTCAAATTTTAGTCTAATTTCCCCTTCTCCCTATCTCCAATTCATAATTATGTACCCTTGCATTGAAATTTTCCAATTAAAGAAAGTTCACAATGTCTTATTTTCCAAATATATACTCTTTCAAATGTTTCACTCTTTTCCTCCAGTAACTGATCTGTGTCTTTTGTTTTATTACCTCATGAACCAGACTAGTTTTTCACAGCATGTCCAGTAATGTTTAAGGTCATTCAATTAATCATTCCTCTTTGGGTTTATATATTAATTGATGCACTCATTAATTTATGCATTTGCAAATACTTTTGGAAGGCCTATTATCTTTTAAGAATTCTACAGAAAACTTGAAAAATAGAGATGAACTGTATTAGTCTTGTCCTCCCAAAGACCTTACATTGTACTGCAGGCAAGAGACAGGCAGATAATTATAAAACAGTGTGATAAATACATTAATATATGGGGCGCCTTGGTTCAGTGGGCTAAGCCTCTGCCTTGGCTCAGGTCATGATCTCAGGGTCCTGGGATCAAGCCCCGCATCAGGCTCTCTGCTCAATGGGGAGCCTGCTTCCCCCTCTCTCTGCCTGCCTCTCTGTATACTTGTGATCTCTCTCGATCTCTCTCTCTGTCAAATAAATAAATAAAATCTTTAAAAATACATTAATATGTATCTTCATGGAATATTATGGAAGTATTCATGAAGAACTTCTGCTCTTAGGATATCAGGAAAAGGATCATGAGAAATCAGAGGCTAGGTCTTTAAGGGCAAGTGAATGTTGGCCAGGTAAGAAGAACATTCTGAGATGAATGGACTTGAGCAGATTCCAAGAGTGGAAGAGCAACATTGTGCTTGCAGGGAACCATTAGTAATTCATTGTTGGTAAAGTTTAAAGCATGAGATACTTGATGGCAATAGAAATAGGAGAGTAGGGGGTTAGTTCGTGGAGTAACTTTTAAGCCACATTAAAAAGCTTAGACTTCATCTGTGTGTGATTGTTAACCATTCAGAGGCTGTAAGCAGGGGAATAATCTGGTCAGATTTACTTAGATAAATCTACTCACTATATATCCTTAGGGATATATTGGGAAATCATCAGAATAGTGCAGAGAAGCAGGGATGGATATGAGAATATGAACTCTAGAAATGAATACTTTCAAAAGGGAGTAAAACACCAAAGACCACATTTTGGTCCCGAATCTACAGAGACAGAATGTAGATTAGTGGTTGCCAGGTGCTTAGGGGAGTAGGGGTTTGGGTGAGACTGGTAATGTGTCCAGGACTTCTTTTGGGAAAAATGAAAATGTTCTGGAATTTGATAATTGATATTATTGCACAATATTGTGAACACACTAAAAGCCAATGAATTATACCTTTAATGAGTGAATTTTATAGTGTGTGATTTTTATCTGAAAGAAAGCTGTCAAAAACAACAACAACAAAGAACTTAGTGATGAATTAAACAAGGTGAGAGATGGAGCTACCTAGAGAAAACTCTCAAGTTTCTTGCTTTGGTGACAAGGCCGATGATTGTGCTACCAATATGATGGAAGGCATCAGAGAAGGAGGTATTGTGGGATGGGAATGGGGGTGAAATTGGGGGTGAATGGTGTTGATTTTAGTTTTAGAGAGTTTGAGGTCTGTGTAACATCCACTTGTCCTTGAACTGGTTGTTGGCCTATTCAATAGAAGTTTAGTAACACATGTTCTAAAGTTTTAATGATTCCACAGATTTTTCTGTCTCCACACATTGTAGAAGTACAGCAAAATCTTTTTAGTGGAATCCCTCTTTGCATGCCTGTGATTCTCATTCCAGGAGTGGGGTATTAGAATCTAACATACATAGAATTACTGTTTTAAAAGACTAGGCTACCAGAGATGCTAGTTTCTTTCACAAGGAATTTTTATCCATGCTTCTTATGTCCCTCATGGGATATTATTGATACCATTGATATTTAAAACTATGAGGTTAGGTTCAGTCATCTAGAGTTTTAGATCAAGTGAGAGGAACTTTCAAGGGGTCAGAGAAGGACCAACAGTATCAGAATGCTCCAATAGTGAAGAAAAGCTAACTTTAGCAAAGATTCTTGGCATATCATTGTTTTGAAATCAGTATTTATTGCAGCACCTGGATCTCTTAATCTTTTGAGCATCTGACTCTTGCTTTTGGCTCAGGTCATGATCTCAGAGTTGTGGGATTGAACCCTATATGGGGCTCTGTGCTTAGTGAGGAATCTGCTTGAGGTTCTCTCTCCCTCTCTCCTTCCCTCTGCTCACATTCTTGTTCCCTAAAATAAATAATTTTTTTTAAATGTTAAAATCAGTATTTATTGGGCAAATGGGCAAATAAATGAACGAGTGTGATCTCAAGGAAACAAATAGAAGAATTTCAGGAAAGATAGAATGATTGATATTTCACAATCAAGAGATATGTTCAGTAAGGTCACACTGAAATATGTCCATTGGATTTGGTGATTAGGAGGTACTAGGCGGCCATAGTAAATTGGATTGCAGGGATGATTAGTGAAATAGGATGGGAGGAGGGGTTATAGGTGTGGTCCATATGTTTAAGAAATGTGGATGATATAGGACAGGGACTGAGAACATGGGAGTACTCTGAAAGAGAGGAGAAATGTTTAACACAACTTTTCTAATAGCAAGTCAGTCTTCCTCTAAGTGTTCAGGAATCTTATTTAACTTAATTTTAGTTCTCCTGTAAACACCAGAATGAAACTGCACCCAAGTTTCTGAATACTTGATTTCTTAATTTGTATACTTTAGAGGTAGTTATGAGGCCATCCACTCAAAATGCCATTCTTCTCCATTTTACATTTTACCCTGTAGTTGGAAGTTAAATTCACATATCATTGAAACATTTTTTTTTGTATAATTTACTAATAAAAGCTGGGGCTTTAGTGGTGTCATCTGTAAGAGACATGTCACAAGGTGATGAAATTTCCATTGTTAGTAATTTTGCACTGGTCTGTTTTATTCATCCCACTCATTTTTCTTGCTGTTTTGTGCAACAATATCCAACAAATTTACCTTTCATATGTTTCCAAATTCTCTTTCCTCCCTTTCAGGGTGGAGAATTCAAAAATTATGCCTATAATTGTTCCTATATATTTACATTTTCAATATGTACTCATTTCTTAACTCATTGCCCACAGTTGTTCATTAAACTGTGCTCTTAAAATACTATGATCTCTTTATTATCAGTTTGAGTTGCATTTTATAAATCTCATTTCCCTTGAAACTCAGGCAAGAATACGGAGGGTTAATGACCCCTTTCTCCACATCTTGGACTCCATTTTGGACTTGCTTACCTGTGTGATCCCCTCATTCTTTGTCTGCATTCCATCAGTACCTCTACCAGCTCCTTCAGTGGTTCTTTTCACTCTCTCAGTCGACCAGTGTCTATGATCCAAAGCTACAGATTTTACCCTCTGCACTTCTCTTTCTTTTCAGTCCAGTCCCCCTCTCCATTCTCAAGGCACTTTTCGCCATCTCTTTGTTATCAGTTTTGCAGTAGGTATCCCTACCTAGTCTTTGCCTCCATCTAGTCCCTGTCTACTCTCTCACTTTTACCTGAATACTTTAACTTATCATTCCTACTATAACTTGAAATTTGAGGTGTCCAAAGCTTTATCTGATAAATAAGTAGATTTCTTGACCAATTAAGAGACTCCTTCAATGCAAGTTGTAATGTGCACCAGAAAATTGCAGAATTCAATTGATCAGGATGCAGGAAAGCAGAATAAAAAGTGAATATTGAGAAAATAAACATTCTTCTGAAATTGTTTCTTTAGTTCCAAATATTGCCCAAGTAGTCTTAAAATGTTGAAATATCACACTGATATTAAAAGTTTATCATTGTTTATTGTTATCAGAGTCCTAAATAGTGGTGATTAGCTTAGAAAATCCATGTTGCAGTTACAAAACAAAAATGAAATTTCCTTTTTAAAAGGCTTATGCTTAAAGCTGTCATTATCCTTCCTACTTGGCACCCCAAACTCCCCCTCATTTGGTTACTTGTTTCCTTACTGAGGAGTAATTTAATGTAGCAGTCTTGCTCAAACAGGTATTACAAAACAGAATAAATGATATTTAACTCTTTATCACAAATCTTTAGACTTTATAGGAATATTAAGCAACTATTGATTTTAATGTATAATCTTATCATTCCTTTGATTTAGAAACTAGCTACAATCTCTGGTAAACCACTCATTGCAGCCCACACTTGTTAGCTTAATCAATTTATCACATTCATTTTATAAAGTTGTAAGAGAACCCCACTGTAGGGTGTTACTAAAAATTACAGCTGATGTAAGCTTTTCATATCATGCCAAACGAAGGGCAGTTGACACTACCAAGAAATAAACCCTAGTGCAGCCTCTTTAATTATTTGTCAAGATATATTATGTTCTTGTCAATATCAAGGGGGTAAACACTGTCATTAATCTGCATGTGAAGAAATAAATAACCATGTTAATGTTCAGGTTTCTGGCTATTAATGGAAATTCATATTTATTGCATTTTTCTCCTTTTTAAAATTTCTCCTCTTGTTCCCTTTCTATAAGATATGCAGTTACATTGTGATATTTGGAAATATATATATAATGCATTATTTCGATGTTGGCCATTGTGAAATTTGCTGGGTGTGCTTAGCAAGACAGGCATTGACAATGCAGTAGTTAAGCTGAGCCAGCATAGATTAGTCTAAATGAGAACATACCAGCTATAAATTTAACCAAGTGTTCATTTTCTAAATTGATTGCTTTATGCATCTGCAAATAGGAAATAACAGAACATCCAACTCTTTTTTTCTAGATGAATATAAAACTTGGGTCTTACAAAGCTTTCTTTAGAACCTTTAAAAAGTTATTTTAATTTTAGATGCTGTCTCTGATGTGTTATGCAAAAGAGGGCTATTACTTACAGTGGATAGAGAATAGAGTCACATTTATAGCATCTATTATTTGACTTAAATTGCCTCTTAATGTCTTGATACCTTCCTATGGAGAATCTGTGACTTATCTGTATTAATTAGGTGAATATCCAAATTAAACCTGGACATAATACTGTTTTGTGTCCATCAGATAATCCTACAAAATTCAATGGATTAGATTTCTTCTTTACAGGATTTTAGTTAAAATCAGTATATTAGCAGTTTATCCAACACTTCAGTAACAGTTACCTTTAATAAACTAATCAGAAGCTTAACCATGAAAATAGTTATATTCCAGAAGATGCAAAGGTTGATTGCCCAAATAATAATAAATCACTGTTTATGGCGTTTATGCTGGCATCAGATAGTGTACATTATCTTATGTGATCTACTGAAGAACACTAAGAATTATGTGTTATCATACTGTTAAATTAAATGCCCTTCTAAAGACCACAGTCTTAAGACTTTGAACCCAAGTATGTCTGGCTCAGAAATTTCCATAGTATTTGCTCAAGGAAAATCTTCAGATTTTACTTTGAAAGAGATCAGGTAGTCTACGTCCATACCACCCTGAACACACCCTATCTCCTCTGAGAGACATCAGCTATATTTACTTTTGTCACTAAAGCTGTTTAATTAGGACTGAGGATTCAACTTTTGTGAAATCCCATACTTATTTTTTAGAACAGTGATAAGCATTTCTTTTATACAGAACATGATAGGTGGAATCTCATACTAACTAGTAGCACAGCTTCTGGATATCGCCTGCTCTGGTTCAGGTTATGGCTCTAACACTTTCTAGATCTGTGACAATGGGCAAGTTACTTAACTGCTCTGTGCCCCAGTTTAATGACCTATGAAATAGGCATAATTCTGTTGGGTTAATGTGAATATTAAATAGAGTGATAAATGTAAAGTCATTGAAACAAGGCCTGCAATATAGTAACTGCTTAGTAAACAGCAGTTATCTCGGACCATTTTCAAAAGCAATGTCTCCAGCTCATATATTTCTTAACACGAATGGGAATAAATGTCCCATTTAGTTCCATAATATCCATAATATCAATACCTACTTTTTACTGCCTACACATTCCTACCTTTTTGGCCTTGATTAATATTCATTCTCTCCCCCCCTCCCCCTGACTCTGCCCACATTCTCAACAGTTTTATTGTGATAAAATTTACATAGCATACAGTTCACCCATTTAGGTTGTACAATTCATTGGTTTTTAATATATTCACAGGGTTGTGCAACCATCACCACAATCTAATCTTAGAGCACTTTTGTTCTTCCTAAAAGAAACACCATACCTATTAGGAGTCACACTGAATCCTTCTCCTTTCTCTCCCTGTCTAGCCCTAGGCAACTAGCCATCCATATTCTGTCTGTATAGATTTACCTATTCTGGACATTCCATATTGATGGAATTATGCAACATGTGGTCTTTGTGCCTGGATTCTTTCACCTAGGATAATGTCTTCAAAGTTTCCTGTGGTAGCATATATCAGTTCTTGATTGATTTTCTTCCTGAAAAATATTGCATTATGTGAATATACAGAATTTTATTTATCAGTTGATGTTCATTTGGCTTGTTTACAGCTTTGGGCTATTATTTTTTATTTTTTATAGATTTTATTTATTCGAGAGAAAGAGAGAAAGTGAGAGAGAGAACATGAGAGGGGAGAGGGTCAGAGGGAGAAGCAGACTCCCTGCTGAGCAGGGAGCCTGATGTGGGACTCGATCCCAGGATTCCAGGATTCTAGGATCATGACCTGAGCTGAAGGCAGTTGCTTAACCAACTAAGCCACCCAGGTGCCCCAGCTTTGGGCTATTATTAATAATGTTTATGTGAACATTCATGTGCAATTATGGACCTATGTTTTCCTTTTTCTTGAGTGTATATATGAGAGTGGAATTGTTGGATTCTTAGCCTTGATTATGTTTTATGAGATCTATGATAACTTTCTCCTTGGTTTTCTAGCTTTTAGCCTGGCTCATCTTGTGAATGTTTTTACATGGCTGTCAAGGAGGTCTTTTGATATCTTAAATATGATTGTGTTAATCCCGTGTTCATGGCATTCAGTGGGTCTTCTTCTGTTTGGGGAATAAACTATAAACACCTTACCTTGACTTGCATTTGATCACTCAGTGTTTATTGAGTTCCTACTATGTCTTAGGCTCTGCTCTAGATGTTTGAGGATATATTAACAGTCAAAGCAAACATTTCAGCTTTTATGTGGGGCACATTCTAGTAAATGGAACTTTAAATTATGTCCTCATTTTGCCTCAACTTTTTACCATTTTGTCACTTGTCATTTCTGTTCTCACTGTGCCTTTGCCCTTTTTTTCTACCTTCAGTGTGCTAACTCCTCCTTATTTTTCAAAATTTGACTCAAGCATTAGCCCCGTGAGAAGTCTTCTCAGAGATTCCTTCCCCCAATCCTCATCCCTTTCAGACTTCGAAATGTCTCCCAAATAGACTCATAACATGTTCTTCAAACACCCATCATAGCCCACAATGATTCCATTATAATAGATGATTTATTTGTCTTTGCCACTAGACTGCAAGCACCTATAGCAAGAATGTTAACTTACTCTATAGTGTGTGTTGCCAGCACAAAGAGGGAATAATTCTTAGAAGAATGAATTGAAAGTATAGTATCTCAACATAGAAATATTGGACAATTACAGATAGCACCACCATGAATCACCCTTGAAATCAGGCCCCATTAGAATAAGTTACTTCTAAAATCAAAATCAAAATTCTGTATGTGCTTTGATAATAAAATATACACTCCTACTTCAGTCTATTTTTCATTATACCATGGTGCCTAGGAATAAAGATAAATATGAAAAGCTCTTCAATTACATTACTTTCCAATTTGTGTTTTAGGAAAGTTATTCTAAATCACAGAATAAGAGTAAAGTATGTGGGGTGCCTGGGTGGCTCAGTGGGTTAAAGCCTCTGCCTTCGGCTCAGGTCATGATCTCAGGGTCCTGGGATGGAGCCCTGCATCGGGCTCTCTGCTCAGCAGGGAGCCTGCTTCCCCCCCCCACCCCCTCTGCCTGCCTCTCTGCCTACTTGTGATCTTGCTGTCAAATAAATAATAAAATCTTTAAAAAAAAGAGTAATGTATGTTAGGTATATCTCCTTACAGAGATGCTGAATTCATGTGAACTTCCATCATCCCTGTAAAATGGGCCTGGTAAATTACTCATTTCTATCTTACCTGTAGAAATGTAGAAACTCAGTAAGTAATAAAAAGAACAGTATTTGCTCTCCTAAAAGTGGTAAGTGTCTACTAAAGTGAAGTCCCCACTTATTAGAAACATCACTGGAAAATTAGTGAACTAATTTTTAATGTTCACTTTACCAAAGGAAGGAAAAGTTGAAAATGGGTGAATGAAGGCCTCGAAGGCTCTATGATCATACTTGGGTCTTAGTTTCCTGACTAATTTTTCATCCTCTCTCATCTTTTTGGTTAAAACCCATGCTCTAATGTTATTGATAGCTCTACTACTTCAACTTAAGATTAAATAAATTGAATCAAATGATAGGTAGTGTGACTACTGAAATTATCAGAGAACATGATAAATTTTTTCTGTATCAAATTCCATAAGCCATTAATCCCCAGCAAGATTTGTTTTTCAAAGCTTATGTAAAATTAAAGTACTGCAGTTTTATTCATGTAAGTGTAATTATTATAGACTATAAATTTCATAAAATACTCATTTTTTGTTTTGATTATATATGGCTATTTATATTAATTACATATTTCTGGGTGATATAATTACATAATGATTGTGTTTGAAAATGACTTCCTTAATTTTTAGAAATATAAATTGAAATAGTTTATGGATAAAAGATATATATATTTACATATGTGTGTATATATATATATATGGCATTTGTATCAAAATAATATGAGGGGAGGGTGACTGGGAATGTAGAGGCAAGGTTGTGAATATGTTATTTTTTGAAACCGTGTGATAGGTATAGGTTGTTCATTTTACTCCCAAGTTTGGATTTCTGTATACATTTTGCTTTTCCCATCATGAAGTGTTAAAGTACTTTGTAACTTTGCCTTTGTGATGTTATTTTTTTTTTTGCAAAGACAGGGCAAAGCGTTAAACAGAACATTGATATTTTAAATTTTCAATTCCCAAACTCCTACCAGGTGGGTTGAATATAAACATTGCATGTGGTGGTTTGGTGATAAAGAGCTTTGGCAAAGAAACCAGATTGAGCTTATTTCCCTTTTCTTTACCTTGCATGACTTTTTTGCTAAGTGCTAGATTTTTAAAAGCTGGTAATTATTTTACTTTGGTTTTGCAAGAAGAACACTTCCTGATGTCCTTTTTGGAGACTTTAGAATATATGTATGTTCTTCTTTATATCCTGGTTATTAATGGTTTACTCTTAATGATGGTAGCCATATAGTCTTTATGAAAACAGGAAAATACTATAAAGCTTGGGAAACTAAAGAAGAGTTATGCTTTCTTTTTTTCTATGATAGTACCCCTTGCATATAAGAGTTAAATTACTTATTTTGCATTTCTGATTTTACTAACCATTTCGGAGAAGTCATTCACCATAAACAGTCAGCTTTCCTTCAAATCAAGAAATTCTAAGTATCCTTAAAAGCTACCATCATAAGCCAATGGCAGCATTTATCCTTAGAAGATTTTTTTTTGGTGGGAGAAATATTATGTTTATTTAATGACATGAAGAATAAGTGGAGGAGAAGACAAAAATCTTCTCCCAGGAAAATAGAAAAGAGTGGTCACTGTGGGTCAATAGTGAAAATGAACATTCTAATGGCCTTGTGATTTTTATCAAACCATTTATAAGGCTATCTTAAATGTAGCCTTATACATTATATATAGCCTTATACCTCCTTGACGTTGCATCAAAAGTATAGATCTTTATCAGAGGTTTGACACATAGTATTTGCTGTGAAAGTGAAAGTCTGTCGGTTTAAAAAATTGAAATTTCGTGTGATGACTGTCTTGGACATTGCCACAAGTTGCTTTTTTGGTGAGTGTGTACTGTGATACATTCATATGGATTCTTTCATGATTGTTCTACTTGTAGTATCAGTACAAAGCACCACCTGATCACAGGTGACTTATTGAGGCTGTATTCCATTAGAACAAAAGGCTGGAATTCTCTCTGTGATAACTTTGCTAATAAAATTTTCTTCAGCTACTTGGTTTTACTTCGCTTGGTGCCAGGCATACAGTAGACATTAATTGCTATTTATAAATCAAATGAATGAAGGAATTCTTTCTAGCTGTGAAATGTGGGGAATGTTATTAAAGTACTCTGAATGTAAGTTTCTTCATATATATAATAAAGATGATAATATCTAACATCAAATATTATTGATAAGATTGATAAATAATTTACTCAAGATTGCTCTACCGACCGACTGACCAACTGACCAAACTACCTACCTACCTACATATTGTTCCTCGCATAGTACCTGCCAGATTGCAGGTGCTGAGGGAATGTCAGTCCTCCCTCCTCTCATCATACCATGTATTTTTCTAGGGCTATTGCTTGCATCTGTACAAGTTGTTCATTGCACAACTTCAGAGAGCAACATTCATGAAATGTATAATACAAATGGCACCACAGGAGATGTGTAGTATGTTATCTGAAAAACTAAACATAGTGCCTCTGCATTTTCAACAGTCTATACCAGGGATACTCAAAATAAGAGCAAACTCCTGAATCAGAATGAGCTAGAAGTGATTTTTACAAATGCACAGTCCTGTATCCTTCTCTACATCTGCCTAAGCAGATTTTCTTGAAGTAGAACACTTAGATATCCATTTTTGAAAAGCTCCTTAAGCAATTATTTGTTAATAGTTGTATTGTGATATATTCTACATGCCACACAATTCACTTATTTTGCTTACGTCTTTCTTAAGCACACTGAACCCTTGCTCAGTGATTCCCTAGTTTAGTGCCCTCTTGTAGGAACAAAGTATCTCCTGACCTTTTCCTTCTTTGTGACTCTTTATGGCTCCACAGTAGCAGATGTTTGTATATTGTACATCTGTCTTCTATAACTTTAATCATAACCCTTCATTCTTAGAGCTTAAGATATATCTTCTATTAGTTTGTACACACACACACACACAAACACACACACACACACACACACAGGGTTACAGTCAGATTGAATTGAGTTTGAACTGTGGGTTTGCCACCTTTGGTCAAAATATACTCTCCTAGTTAACTGAAAAATGAGGCCACTAAATACCTAGTTCACAGAGTTATATGAGATTAAAATGGATTGAAATGTAATGTGCTTAGTATATCACGTGACAAATGAGGCTAATAATACCTATTTTATCAAGCTGTGTGAGAATAAAAGGGAAGTTCCTTGGTATATATATATTTTTAAGATTTTATTTATTCAGTTGACAGAGAGAGACGCAGTGAAACAGGGAACACAACCAGAGAGAGTAGGAGAGGGAAAAGCAGGCTTCCTGCAGAGCAGGGAGCCAGATGTGGGACTCAATCTCAGGACCCTGGGATCACGACATGAGCTGAAGGCAGACGCTTACCAACTGAGCCACCCAGGCACCCCTGCTTAGTATATTCTGTGGAAGATGCTGAACATCTGAAAATGATGGCCATAATTAAATTGAAGAGAGAAATATGTACCCCCTTTTATTCCAGAAAGTTACTAATTATAATGAATTCATCAAACATTTATCGATTACTTACTAAATACAAGATACTGTGCCTGTGGTGCAGTAAGGAACATAAGTATAAAAATTACATGAGCTCTGCCCTGAAGGATGTTACCATTTATATAGTACACAAATAACCACATAGAATGAATATTTCATAATGGAATAATAGAATAAATGCTAGTGTAGATTTGCAAAAGAAAATTGTTATCAGAATACAGAGGAGAAAGAATTTTAATTTCAGACTGGCATGCAGTCCGATTTGACAAAGGAGGTAAGAAGAATTTGGTCTGTGACTTTAAGGATGGTTAAAATGACCGTCGAGAAAGGAAAGAGTAGTTTGAGGAGTAGATGCAAGATGGAAAGTTTAGGAAAGAGATATTGTTAAGAAGAAGATTGGATCTTGACATTAGAAGGTATCAAGGTACCAAAGACTTTGAATGACATGCAATGGGCATTTGGGAACTATTAAAGATTTTTGAAGAAGGCAGCAGCATCAGTTGATCTATATCTTAGAAAAGGTATTTTAGCAGTAGGTAGACTATACTCAAAGTGAAAGAGATAGGAAATAGAAACGTCATTTATGGAGTTATTCAGGCTGTTAGCAAGATTGTGAAATAGAGATTAGGCAAAGGAGATGCAAAAATGTCCTTCCAAACTCAGGACATAAAAAATATGCCAAAGCTCCTCCTGAAGTCATGTGGAAAAATTATGTATTGAACAAGGGCAGTACCACTTAGAAGGAAGGAAATACAAGGCTGGAGGGTGGGATGCACACACATTAGAGATCACTGGATTAACAAATGGCTATATAACATAAACACAAATGAAAGCACCTGCAAAAATAATGTAAATTTATTCAGAATAAATCAAGCATGGCTGTTTTGGAAACTGCAGCAAATTTTTCTATTATTCTCTAAAAACACTTTTTGAAAAAAAGGAACACACATGTCAAAATATTGGCTCTTCTCACCTGAAAATTTAGCCTGTTTATTCTATTTATTCTTGTCATCTTTTGTTTCTCAAAATATTTTGTTAAATTTGTATATAGATTTTTGGTTATTTATGGATTTTTCCTTTTTTTTTTACTAATGCTAATACAAATGAAATTGGATTTAATATTTTTATTTTGTAACTTAGTTCTCTAATTAGTTACAATTGTTTTTAAGTTTGTATTTCATATTTTTTCAGACAGACATTCATCTTTCCAGGATTTATATACCTCTTATTTTTCTTGTGTCATGTCAGTAGCTGGGATTTCTAAAGCAATATTAAATAAGAACCATAATATGTGGTTACTTGTTTTTAACTTAGTCTTTTAACTTAAGGGGGATATTTATTTATTTTTCAAAACATAATTGACATATAGCATAGTATAAGTTTAAGGCATACAGTGTGTTGATTGGATATACTTTATACTGCAAACTGATTACTACCATAGTGTTAGCTAATATCTCCCTCCTGTCATATAATTACCATTTATTTTTTTTATTTTTTACCATTTATTTTTTATTTTTACCATTTAAGATCTACTCTATTAGCAGTTTTCTGGAATACAATACATTATTATTCACTATAGTCTTCATGTTGTACATTAGATAACCAGAATGTATTCATCTTATAAGTGGAAATTTGCGGTCTTTGACCAACCTCTCCCTAGTTTCCACCTTGGCAATCACCATTCTACTCTCTGTTTCTGTGGAGTTCAGCTTTTTTAGATTCCACATGTAAATGAGATCATACAGTATTTGTCTTTCTCTAAGCAAGATGTTTTAGATTATCTTTATTTTATAAGAAATTGATACCTATACTCTTAGTTTGCTTTGATTCCTCAGAAGATACATTGAATTTTGTCAAATGGTTTAAATAGATTTCTATTTAATATTTTTGATATAAGACTCATCTGTTTTTCATTTTAATCTTCAATACAAAATTTATAGTTTTTCACAGCTATAAATATAAAATTACTAGTTTTTCAAAAATTGGGAGTTTGTCTTAGTGCTTTGCAATAATTTCCTTGTCCTTGGAACCTTTTGTTTCTGGAAACTTTCCAAGTGCTTGCTGGTAAAATTACTGAAGCCCAGGTTTTTATTAGAGGAACTTCTTCACCAGTGATTCCAATCCCCAAGATGTGGTAAAAAAAAAAAATAGCCTAGAAAAAAACATATGCAAAGTTTTCAATTTTTGAAGAATAAAATTATCAATTTTATATTCCAATATTAAGATACATATTAAAGCTCCAGTACATTTTAAGACATTATTGTTATAGGGATAGAAACAATTACAGCTGTGAAGCAGAACAATGAGCATAGGAACTAAAACAAGATTAAATATAGATATGGGCTTTATTAAATTTATTTCAAATGGCAAAAATATTTATTTTTCAAATGACATTTAGACAAATATTAGCATTTGGAAGGAAAAAAAATGGGTCCCTACTATATGAATCAGACATCAATAGAAGCTTCAAAATTGTAAACTTTAGGTGATTATTCTGATAGTATTAGTGTGGATAAGTGCTTTAAAAAAGAAAACAAGCATAATAGAAGAAAGCCATACTGGAAAAAGGCAAATGGATTTACCTGTATTATAACCTGAAAGATTGTTCTTAAACATCAGAACATTTAATCCAATAATGCCAGGAGTCCATGGTGGAAATTCTAATCTTTATTGTAATATGCCTGTCATATTTAAATGGTATGTTTTTAACAGTTCAAAATGCAACTCCTTTTTCTGCCTTTGATTGCTTTCTGTAGAAATTCCCCCAGCTGCCAGACCAAATTTCTCACCCAGACTAGGGGACTCTCATTGCCTATCCAACAGGGCACTGATGCTGCCAAGTTGGCATCAACTCTCTGATTAGCTTCAAGAAGACTTGAGACAGAAGCTGTCAACACTTCATCTTTGGCATCTAAGTGGCTGTGAAAGATGATTACGATTTAGTCAAAAGACATACTCTTGTCCAGTTACACTTGAGGAAAATCATGTTTAACTAAAGAACACATATTGTTTTCCTCTCCTGTTTAAACAGTTCTCACAAACATCATGAGAATGATGAATAACTTTTTATAACCTTTCTGTCTACAATTTAAAGAAGTAATTCTGCAAAAATTAAGAAAGAGGGCAAAACAATTTTCTGAGAGAATTTAAAATATTTAGGAATCTGCAGCCAATAATAATTTAATTCACAAAGCAGAACAATTGAAGCCATTTCCAGCCACCGATACACAAACAGAAAGCAAAATCTTGTAATTCTTTTGTTTAAGGATAACTGAATTTAAATAAATAAGTAAAATTTAAGGAAATGAACAAAAACCAAAAAAAGAAAAAAGGCAAGAGTTATTTAAAACTGTTTTTACTTGTAGGTTTTCTTTAATTTTTTAATTACTGCTAGAAAATATTGTCAAGGATGGAAAATCCTTTCAATAAAATTTTAGCATATTAGATTTTGGCATCTATAAAGGTAGAAATGCAGCAATCATCTATTTTTAAATCTTTGAATAAGCATTGGGAATTAATGAACCCCTTAATTTTCTTACCTACAGAACTGTGAATGCTCTTATCTAATTCACCAAAGTTTGATTAAAGACAAATGTCTTTATGGCAGTGGACCAAACTATACAGTAGATCAATTTTATATGAAATATTAATAAATATTTCTTGGAAAATAGTTCTGTGGTCAAACAATTTGAGGAAGAATTGGGATCAAGGTTAATAAATGCCAACAGGACTTCTCAGCACTTTACATTTACTAATGTGCATTCTGATACTCCAAGGGATGTTCGTAGTATCCAGCATGTCCTATAAGTGTTTGAACACAGAAACCTTTTTGCAAGCAATATCTAGTGATATATGTTGAGAAACTTGTGTTACATGCAATATAATTTGGAAACTGCTACTGCAAGGTTTTATAGAATATGCAGTATAAAAATCAGTATATCATACGGTAATAGCTGTTGCTATTAATTCCTCTAAATAATATTTATTGAGGATGTTCCCTTTTAGGCACCAGCCTCAGTGGCTGTGTAACTAGAATTCTTTTCTATTTCATCTTTATAGTATGGCTTAGATCCAGTGCTTTATGTATGAACACAAATAAATATGACCAGGTAAAACAGTTTCATGCCATCTGAAAGGGTATTTTATGTTTGATTGTTTAACAAAAATAATAGTTCACTGGTCTCAACTCCTTATTTACCATTGTACTTGTGGCTAATAATTGAAGTGTGAATTCCTTCCTATGTTTTTCATAATAATATGTTTTGATTATTGTGACTTTTAAAACTTGATATGGGGTGCCTGGGTGGCTCAGTCGTTAAGCGTCTGCCTTCAGCTCAGGTTATGATCCCAGGGTCCTGGGATTGAGTCCCGCATCGGGCTCCCCGCTCTGCGCGAAGCCTGCTTCTTCTTCTCCCACTCCCCTTGCTTGTGTTCCCTCTCTCACTCTCTCTCTCTCACTCTCTCTCTCTCTCAAATAAATAAATAAAATCTTTAAAAAAATAAAACTTGATATGGAAAAGGTTATTCTCTAGATGAAGAGTAACACAGAAGTTTTCTGTTGCTTAACTTGTTTCTGATTTCTTATATTTCTTTTATGTGAGTTTCATTGTACTAGAAATGCAGTCATGTAAAAAAATTACATGATCTCCTCTATTTTGGGAATCAGTTCACCTCTGAAACACATAGTGATTTCTGTGATATGCAAAGCAGTTACTATGTTTTTTGAGTTATATTTTGTATGTGTTAAAGGGTATTATTGATGTTTTAATAGTATGACACACAGGTTGCAAGGAAGAGGAATGTACAAATTAATTTTACTATTACTTTGAGGATTGTGATACAAAGGCATCTTTCTCAGACAAGAATGTACATCCCCTGTCAGGGTGAACTAGAAATTATAGCTCCTCCTTATTGGGATATAACACGAGCTCAAGTGACCCCTGTTCTCACTGTTCATTTATCTCTGACACTTTCCATTAAGAAGACATGATTGGGTGAGTTCTCTGTGATCCAGTATGGAACACCTCTGATAAACAAGATTTCAAATCAAGGTATCTCAGGCAATTGGCCTTCTAGTGCCCTGACTTCCCTTTGGCTCGTGCACAAATTCAGCCCACGTCCAGTCAGCAAGGGAAAGAGAGCCCCTAGGATAGCTTCTCTCTGTTCATGTTCAACATGATCTAGGCAGAGCTGCTCTGCAAAAAGCTTTTTATATGGTGCCTTTTTTCTCAGGAGGGCAATGTTTCAGGTACTTGGAGACTTCATGGCTGTCAAGTACATGCATTTCGAAGTAATGTAGGTGAGAGATTCGTCTGACAACTTATGGAAGGTAATGTTTTAATTGAGAGCTCTGCATTTGTGGGAATTATGAGACATGTCTAGATCAAAAGCTTTTAGTTTGTGTGGTTACTCTTTGCTGGTTTTTGTAATTTGCTGAGTGTGCCCTTAGAAATTGGTCCTCTTAAATTAGTACCTGCATCTAGAAAACATATATCTTGGATATATATATCTTAAGTAAATGGCAAATTACAAATATAGTCATTTAAATTTGCTATAAAGAGGAATGGAATATTTAAAAGTAAATGAATGAAATAAGCATGTATTTGCCTTGAAATTAGTGGTTCTTAAGATTGTTTTATTCCTCATTACCATACCATGACCCAGCACATTCTCATCTCAACACACCGTGCTCCTCTCCTTGAGTGAGGGCCATTGGCATCAGTCTTCATGGGTGACAGTGGAAAAAATTTGAAAATCTATTGTTGAACCTTTTTTAGAATGGAGTTGACTTATCTGACATAATCAGGACCAATGGCTGTTAAGCTAAAGCTGGGAATCATAAAAAGAGATTATGTGCTTGAAATAAACATTTGACTTAATAAAAAATACACATACACTGATTTATTAATTTTTTATGTTCGCCAAAGACCTTTTCCCTTATATATTGGTTTCTGTATTGAGGTTCATATATGCGTGTGTGTGTGTGTGTGTGTGTGTGTAATTTTTGCAAAAACTTCATTCTTTGTTTTTTTAATAGATTTATTTATTTGAGAGAAAGAATGAGAAAGAGAGAGAGAGAGCATGAGCAGGCGGAGCAGAGAGAGAGGGAGAAAGAATCTCAAGCAGACTCTGAGCTGATCGTGGAGACAGATATGGGGCCAGATCCCACAACCATGAGATCATGACCTGAGCCAAAACCAAGAGTTGGATGCTTAACCGACTGATCCATCCAGGCACCCCAAAACTCTATTCTTAATACATTATTTACAGTTTGTGATTTCACTTTAATTACAAGGGAATATAACATAAATGTGTTACTCTTTTAGCAATCCCACTTCTGGATATTTACCCAAAGGAATTTAATTGGAGTCTTGCAGAGACACTTGCAGTCTCATGTTAATTGCAGCATTAATCATAGTCACCATACTTGGAAACAACCTAAATATCCATCACCAGATGAATGGATAATGAAACTGTCATATATATATGCCATGGAATATATTATTTGCCCTTAAAAAGTAAGGAAGTCTTGGGCACCTGGGTGGCTCAGTCGGTTAAACGGCTGCCTTCAGCTCAGGTCATGATCCCAGCATCCTGGGATCGAGTCCCACATCAGGCTTTCTGCTCAGCGGAGAGCCTGCTTCTTCCCCTTTCTCTCTTGGCCTGCCTCTCTGCCTACTTGTGATCTCTGTCTGTCAAGTAAATAAAATCTTTAAAAAAAAAAGGCAAGGAAGTCTTGCCATTTGTGACAAAATAAAGATATTACGCTAAATGAAGTAAGCCAAACATAGAAAGATGAACACTGTATTGCCTCCCTTATATGTAGTGACTCACTTTAATTCAGTCTTTTCAAAACTTTAAACTTTGTTTTTATAGAAATAACCTCTTTTTTTGCACTTATACTTTGTCCTTTTGCATGAGTTTTAATTGCATAATTACATTATATAGTAGACTAGTAATCACAGGTTCTGAAACAAGCACAGCAGACTGTTATTCAGTAGACAGCTGTCTCTGGTCAAGGAAGCATGAAGAGTGTTAAGGGAACTGAGACATCCTTTAATCCAGCAAATGTTAAAAAAAATATGCTACTCATAAAACCTCCTTGCTGGAGTTTATGAGCAGTCCTTCCTATCTAGACTTCCCTGTCCTCTGCCCTTCTTTTCCTACTCATCTCCTTCCTTGAGAACAAGCACTTTAAATCGGTCAACACCATCTGTTGAATACTGACATCTTGAATGAATTGTTTTCTTCTTCCTATAAAAATGGAATTTATGGGGGCACCTGGGTGGCTCAGTGGGTTAAAGCCGCTGCCTTCGGCTCAGGTCATGATCCCAGGGTCGTGGGATTGAGCCCCATATCGGGCTCTCTGCTCTGCGGACAGCCTGCTTCCTCCTCTCTCTCTGCCTCTCTGCCTACTTGTGATTTCTGTCTGTCAAATAAATAAATAAAATCTTTAAAAAAAAATGGAATTTATGGATATTTTTTAGTCTTCTGATGTGCCCTGCTTATGAAGGAGCTGGATCACTTCCCACTCTCTCAATAGTTTATTAGACAGGCATTATCCAGGCAAGGCCAAAGAAGAAACTCACTTCAGTATCTCTCTTCCTGACCCCCTTTCCTCCTCTAGTTTTCAGTGGTGTGAATGGTCTCTATCACAGAATGTTTCCAGAGGCTGCAACTCAACTTAAGCAGAATTAGCTGTGAGCATCTTGAGCTTAGACAAGGACCCAGAAGTCATAATCCTTATAGAAAAATCCTTGGGCATTCTAATGGACACCACCCAAGGACCAAATCAGGAGACTGAAGTTTCCAGGTTAGCATCCCTTAGGAGGCACCCTTCCACCATGCATATTAACATCTAAAGAATAAAGCCATAAATCTTCATGCTAACTGTACGTCAAAATCATTTGTGGAGTTTTGAAAATACAGAAACCTGAATCCTCTCAGTTACCAAATTAGAATATTGCAGAGGAGTGGCCAGATTGAGGAATTAGTTTTTAAAACATTATAGGTGGGGCACCTGGGTGGCTCAATGGTTTAAAGCCTCTGCCTTTGGCTCAGGTCATGATCTCAGGGTCCTGGGATCAAACCCTGCATCTGGCTCTCTGCTCAGCAGGGAGCCTGCTTCACCTCCCCCGCCCCCGCCTGCCTCTCTGCCTACTTGTGATCTCTCTCTCTGTCAAATAAATAAATAAAATCTTTAAAAAAATAAAAATAAAAATTATTATAGGTGATTACAGTCTTCATCCAAGTTTTTGAAAAATTACTGGAATAAATATATGAAACATAGTTGTATATTTGGAAAAGTGAGTTTCTAAATGATAAATGTTTTGCTTCTTACTTATGGATGTGCCTTTTAGTTTAGGATAGCTTCCACCTTGACAAATAAAGTAATTGCAGAAACTGAAAAACACACCTTCTGATGTAAATAGTGGAGGAAAAGGCATTGGCTTAGTGAATGGGTGCCGAGTAGGCAGGTTGTCCACCAAGGTTCTTTTCTGTTCCCTCTGAACCCAAAGGAGTGCTCTTTCTTAAATCAGCTGTTTCTCAAAATTCTTATCTGCATAAGGATTAACTGGGGGCAGGTAGGGATGGGGAGAATCAGGTTGGGTTGAGGTAGGGCCTGAGGTTGTATATTTCCAATGAGCTTCCTGGGGTTGCTGCTGCTACTGCTGCTGGTCCAGGGATCACACTGTGTAGTCAGGGTTTAAGCAACATGAATCCATGAGTTTTCACCAGCTGCATCTCTTGGCAACCAAAATTTATGTTGCATTCTCTGATACTTCCTTTACATTCAAAACTGCTAAAGTTTATTTGCTCCCATTCAATAACTAAATCCCTGGAAAAGAAAGGAAAAAATAAGGAAAAGAAAAAGAAAACCTCTTTTATCAGTTTAAATGGAGAGCTGAAGTGGGGGATGTATTCATGCTGGACTGTTAGTGGTTATCAGCTCTTGCCTGTGGATACCAGGAACTGGGTCAGCACACTGTAATTGAGAACAGATCAGCTAATCTCCTAATGGAGCTAACCACCTGAGTCTCCCCTCAGGCTCACATCAGTAAATGCCAGTGACTTACTTGTTGTAGATGATTGGACAGTATGAATGAACAAACTGTGGGCAAAATGGGGGAATTTTGCCCTTCTTTCAGTATATTATCATTGGTGTAGCATTTCTAGTGTGATAGCAATTTTCCCTTTATAGTGAAGTGTGAGTTTTGGCCTGAATTCTAACACAGAGTGTATGAATCCTTCTTAGAGATAACTGCGTTCCCATATTTCCTCAAACAGCATAAATATTTTAGTGAGTGTTGTCACTGTGTTTGTCTTCATACAGCCCAGTGAATGTCTGCACCCTTGAATACTGTAGAAAAACTGTGTTTCCCTTATTAAAAAAAAAAAACATATAATTCAGTGAAGGTTGTAAACCTTTCCCAAATCCTAATCTGCTTTCCTTGAGGTTCTGTGGGAAATATCCCCTGGGGAGAATTTACTGTTGTCTTCATTGCTACTTTCTGCTATTCTTAGTATGCATGTAGATACCAACCTTCATTAATCAATATTTGCTCAGCTTTACTCATGCTAGTTGGTGTGCTGTGCCCAAGAATACAGGGTTAAAGACCCAAGAAAGACACCCTGCCCCTAAAGGGCTTACAGTCTGGTTTAATCTCATTTTACACAAGCAACTGAGCAGAAAGTTATCTAGTTTAAGTATAGTATGTGTAGTGTTAAAATGCTTTGACGATTCATTGTCACTTCTATCTTCATTAACGTTTCTGTGGGGAAAAAAACCAACGATATACTTAGCCACTAAGGAGGAGAGGATGTGCTAAAAGATGTGGAATATTCTGGGATAGAAGTGATGGGAATTCTATTAACCCACACAGTGTGTATCATTTCTTCCTTCCACACACATTCATTGGGCACCTACTAGGTACAATCAAAAATCATGGTTTTCTGATCACAGTATATTTTGGATAGAGTATAAAATTGTTGTCTCAATAAGTACTCACCCGGACACAGAGATTCTCTTGCCTCATCTGTAAAAACAGATAACATCCTACTTGTTTAAAGGCAGTGAGCTGACCGTGATGTTTATAACAACTTTATCAACAATAGCCAACTTACAGAAAGAGCCCAAATATCCATCACCTGATGAATGGATAAAGAAGAGGTGGTGTACATATGCAATGGAATACTATGCAGCCATCAAAATAAATGAAATCTTGGGGATGGAGCTAGAGGGTATTATGCTAAGTGAAGTCAGCCGGAGAAAGACAGACACCATATGATTTCACTCATATGTGGAATTTAAGAAACAAAACAGATGAACTTAGGGGAAAGAAAAAAGAAAGGGAGGAAAACCATAAAAGAGACATAACTATAGAGAACAAACTGAGGGTTGCTGGAGGGGATGAGGAGGAGGATGGGTTAAATAGGTGATGGGCACTTGTTGTGATGAGCACTGGGTATTATATGTAAGTGATGAATCACTAAATTCTGCTTCTGGAACTAATATTACACTATGTGTTAACTAATTGGAATTTAAATAAAAACTTGAAAATAAAAAAAAAGAGACAATGAGCCAGAACAAGTGATTTCTTGTTTCGTTTCTCTTCAGTAATACCTAAGAAAGAAAGAAAAGGTAGATGGAGAATACTATGAGCAGGACTTAAAATGACAATATTAGAAGTGAAAACCAACTTGGTGTTTCTCTTATTGTGTATTTCTCTTATTGGTGTTTCTCCTCCTCCCCAAATATACCAATTTTCTTTTTACCAGTTAAGCAGTAATAGCTGGGGCTTGGAACACAGACATGAAAGCCCATTTCTTCCATGGGCAGAAAAACTATATATAAATGTTTCTAGCTTGCTCTTACTCCATAAAAACCCAATAGGTTTGCAGACAATGGCTGTATAGAACTTGGTGTCTCCTGTGCCTCTCAAAAAGTCCTTCCATTGGTTATTGTAGGAAGACAACTAGTAGTTTATGCACACAAATGTTTTAACTGTGACTAGACTCTGTTCTCTAATTCCCACTGGAATTTCAATTGTGAACTCTAAAGAGCACTGAAGACATTTTACCATTGAGTCTGAAGTTAAATATAAATGTGTTCAGTGACTTTGGGCAAGATTCTTTAACTCCCTTTTCACTATAACATGGGAATAGACCAATTTTGTGATTTAATGAACTCATGTATATTAAGTGCCTAGTAAAGTGACCAGTACATTTTCACTCCTCATTATATGTATAATTATGATATTATTGAGTTTTATTATAAAAAAATGCTGAACTGGGGAATAACAAAAGAGACATAAGATTTTTATCTTTTCCCTTTCTAGATTTGTATATATTAAAGAAGATACTTAAAATAGATTATTTCTCTGCAGATTATCTTAGGAATAAAAAACTAATTAAAAAGAAAATTCATAACCACTTGAACTTTCTGTAAAAATGTAGTGAAAGAACATGTTTTAATTGGTGTTTTGTTTCCAAGGAAAAGCAAAAAAAAACAAAACACCTTTTAGGAATAATTGAATGTAAAAGTTGCCTTAGGATATACTTCTTACCTCGTAGAATTATGGGTGTCACACACCTATTCTACTAAAGCAGTTTAGTAGTGGCCATGCCATTAAGAGGAAGTGGAAGTGGTCACCAAGTACCATTAAAATCTTTGTTCTACTATCATAGGATCTCCCTGATATGAGGAAGTGGAGATCCACCGGGGGTGGGGGTTAAGGGGGTAGGAAAAGAATAAATGAAACAAGATGGGATCAGGAGGGAAACAAACCAAAAGACTCTTAATGTCATAAAACAAACTGAGGGGGGGTCAGGGGGAGGGGTGTTGGGAGAGGGTGGTGGGGTTACATTATATGTTTATATAAAAATTTTTTAAAAATTAATAAAAAAATTAAAAAAAATCTTTGTCCTACGAAATTAGTACTGTTGGTAACAATGTGTAAAAGTACTTAAGCTTTGGGGTGCCTGGGTAGCTCTTGGCCTTCCGATCTGCCTTTGGCTCAGGTCACAATACCAGAGTCCTGGGATTGAGCCCCGCCCGCATCAGGCCTACTCTGCAGGGAACCTGCTTCTCCCTCTCCCTCTTCCTGCTGCTCTGCCTACTTGTGCTCTCTCTGTGTCAAATAAATAAATAAAATCTTTTAAAAAAGTACTTAAGCTTCTCTGTGGCTGCCATGGCCCCTTAGATTGACTTTGGGTCTCTTTACCCCTTTGATCTCTTTCTCTATAAAATCAATTTCCTTTGCCCTCTTCTGAAAACCCTTTTAATTTTCATTTTCAGACTCCATCCATTCTTTTTCCTGTCCAGAGTAATCTATCTTTCTTACCAATGGTGTGGCCAGATACGCTCTTCTTTCAAGTCCTTAAATCCAGCAAATTATGTTTTGAAAGGTCAACATATCATGTTGATACTTACTTTGTTTTTTCTTAATCCACCTGTTTTCTTGAAAGTTTTTACCTGTTTAATAAAGGCTCTAAAGCTCGGACCGTAATCTATACCTGGAGGTGCTGAGGTTCACCAATATTTTAAAAATCTTTCTCTCTTAATAGCATGTCTTCTTTTGGGCACGAGACACTAATTCACCCTGAGTGTTGTCCTTTACCTCATGAAAACATGGCTCTGCCAGAAAATCAGTGGCCTTCATTAGCCTGCCTAATCTATGAATCTCAACCTTCCTGAAATTCATTAAAGGAAAAATAGCTAATTGAAAATGAATTTAAAAATACCCAATGGGATCTTAAAACCTAGTCTTTGAAAGTGATGTGCTTTGGCTTTAATAGGGCTTTTATTTATTTAATTTCAGTCTTCCCTTGGTTTTTGTGACAGGGTTAGTGGAGGAAACAAACCCAAACGTCTTGTAAACTGTCAAGCTGGATGCTCATCTCAGGGGAGCTCAGAGGGTATCATGTTTTAAGTGTTATCTTTCTGGAGCTTGGAGTATATCTGCTGACAGATAGCTCCCCTGGGTTATAGCAGTGCAACACTGTTAAGACAATTGCATAAGCTGAATTAGATGAACTATTTTCATTAAAAGACAGATGGAACTTTGAAAGAATTTTCTTTTTTTTAAAGGACTTAGAAGTCAAGTTTTGTTACAGAAACCATTTAAAATATACTAAGGATGAGTCTTTCTTATTTCAAGGTGAAAGACCAAAAAGATCTCATTGTTCTTTTTGAAACTTCAAGATTAATATGTAGCCAATAACAGAGAATCTCCCAGCCAAACCATGGTATATGCAGATCAACAATGCCCTTTTGCAAGTCTTATTTCTTCAAAGTAACCGGCAGCGCTTTCCAGCATTGTCTAATTGGCCTTCATAACAAATGTCAGGGGACACATAGACAGTATTTGGCATTATCCATTCATAATAGATTTTTAAAATATGAGACAATGAAAGCAAAATATACCTAGCAACTTCTTTACACTCACAGTAGAAGTTTAGCAGTGGATGTGAACTAATGTTACCAGCAAACCTCTTTCTCTGTATTGCTTTTATAATGATTGGGTAGAAAATTTATTATTTTTTTTCTCATGAATGACAACATTGCCTATACTGTATTTGACATGTGGTGATTTTCCACTTTGCCACAGGCTGTGTGTATGGATCTGTGTATGTGATGGAAAAAAAAAAAAAAAAAAAGACCTTGGCTACCTGATAGATTGGGACTATCTTGCCCTCTAGAGGCAGTTTAATAGAAGAGGCAGAAACTATCATTCACTGTTAAGGACTGAAAGATGGTAGATAAACCGGGCCCTCAAATTTGAATGTTTCAAGGTACCTCATTCGGCTTAGTTTCACAGTGGACCAGACTGTAGTGGGACAGACAGGGCTCAAAGCCTTTGCCATACCCACTTGGAGTGGACATCAATAAAAAAACAGAAGGTAAAGCTTTGTTTTAACTTGGACTCTTCAACTATTTGTGTCTATGGGCCTTCCATGCAGTACAGAATTACTATACTTTTTTGTTCACTGTAGACTCTCAAAATAGGGTAACTGAATGGGTAAATGGGTAAGTGAAAACATAGTAACACAAACTAATACAAGTTCTTTTGTTAGCAGAGTGTGTGCTTGCCAAGTAAAAATTTTATTCTTTATTAAATTCCTTTTTGTTTTACATGCATGTATTCATATATAAGCATATTTTAAAACCATAGACCAGCTGAATTTCCCCCCATTTTTAAAAGCTGGCTTTCAGCACAATACTTATTACATACTATTAGTCTAGCATGTTCCTAAAATCCAATTACTGCTATGGTCATTTTTAAAAATTTGTTCCCAAGTGTGATGTCATTAGATTTACTGTCTTATCTTTGAAGTGTAATGTATTTTTGGAACAAGGTGTGAGCAGGCACAGAAGCTTATTAGATCCTGGATAAAGCACTTCGTCACTTAATTCTCACAAGATTCCAATGACCTCCTCCCCCCATTTTCTGTATGGCAAAAGCAAGCCTTTGAAAAACAAAAGCCAAATAATTTACTCTGGATTCCATAGCCACAGAACTGAGATATGAATTTGTGATCTATGATGAAAAAGAGTTGGGTCAGTTAGCAACCCTGTTCCCCACTTCCCCTTCCAGGACTAATGACTGAGCTCAGCTTCACTCAGCCCTCTCTGATAACAGAAGTTGGGATCATCAGATTTTTCATCTCACCACCACCTTCAGAGAAAGGAAATTATAGCACTAGTAATTTTGATTGCCCTAAAATAGAGGAGAGGGAATGGAGGAGCTAGTGGGAGGGGGAAGGCCGACTTTCATTCACAGACTTACCAGGCTTGAACAAACGGAAGTGGTCACAGCCATCATCCTGTCTTGCTAATTGCTGCCATTTAGAGATAAGGGGAGGAAAGTACCTGTCACTTTACAGTTTACAAAACCCACTGGAATTAAGAGGTAACAAGAAGTGTGCCCAAGCACATACAACTTTGGCATGGCAGGGTCTGAAATCAAATCTACCTGCCATGGTGGTAACTGCAGGGTAATCTCCACCCAGCCACATGACCTGACCTCTGGTAGTTGTTGCTTAGCTGTTGATACCTTTGAATAGAAGATAAAAACTGCCTGTATGTTTTCCAGTATATCTTTCACTTCAGATACATTATTCATCCATCAAAAGGGTCATTCTATATAAAGGATTGCATCTATGGGGCGCCTGGGTGGCTCAGTCATTAAGGGTCTGCCTCTGGCTCAGGTCGTGATCCCAGTGTCCTGGGATCGGGCCCTACATCAGGCTCCCTTCTCAGGGGGGGAGGCTGCTTCTCCCTCTCCCATTCCCCCTGCTTGTGTTCCCTCTCTCGCTGTCTTTCTCTCTCTGTCAAATAAATAAATAAATAAAATCTTAAAAAAAAAGGAATGCATCTACATGATGTGTTAATGAAGAATGACAGGAGAAAACAAACCAAAAAACAAAAAAGCCTTGTAGTGAAGTTTTTCAAGCCATACCACAGCTATTTGAAAAATGACAATACAATGTCACAGAACTGCTACTACTCCTAATTAATCAGCTTCACAGGTTTGGAGATATTCACTGGCATGTCTTACACTTATGACTAAAAATGCACACTAACAATCTATAGCAGTGTTACAACAGAGATAGCACATTGTCAAATGCTGCCATGGATGAAAAAGTTCTCATTTGTTCTTGATCTGTTAAGATGAACCACTTGAGAGTTACAGATGCATTTATTACCAGCATTTTCCAAATGGCAAGGACATTTGTTGCTAACACTCTTTGATGGGAAGGAGGAATTTTGGAATAAGGCGAAAGTTAGCTAATACTCCTTGAACTAGAAACAGGGTATGTACAGTGAACAGTGAACACCTTATGCTACCTGTGGCCTTCAGACCTGAATAGTGTTTAATAATGAACACACCATCTTTCATCCTGTTCAGTGTAAATTCAACCTTCTCTTAAAGCTTCCTCCATTTACTGAGCTGGATAGCCTCTTTTCTTTTTCCTCCTCTAATCTCTCACGTGTCTTGCATCTTTTTACATATTTATTCATATCCTACCCTTGTACTGGAATTATTTGTGTATCAAACTTCCATATTCAATTCACTGTTGCCCCCTTACCCAGTTCCTTAAGAAAACTATTTTTTAAAATTTAAAACTATTTTTTAAAATTTAAAACTAAATTTTAATATGTGTGTGTGTGTGTGTGTGTGTGTGTGTGTGTGTGTGAAATCAGCCTCTAGTGCTTATTATTGTAACATGTTAATGAGCCTGTCTTATATTAGTATCTCTTTATATGAGTGAAGAAATGAATCAGGAGTGAATTAAATGGGGAGTGTAGCTTAACATAGTACATGGCACCAAGTAAATTAGGCCATGCAACCTAAGTTTTATAGTTTGAATCAGAACCACCATTCTAATAAATATGGATTTTTTTTATATAAAGGTGCTAGAATTCCTAGCCAAATGTTTTGTTAGCATCTCACGCCAAAAATTCCACTCATCGATGATTTATTTTAATGATAATTACTGTAAATCTCTGAGTGTTGGTATCAGATGTTGAATATTAGTGTCCTGGTGCTCAGGGAGCCTTTCCCAGGCTTTTACATATGCTTCTCAATGTGATTCCAATTTTATCATACAAATCTTCTATTTACTATCAACCCACTTAGCCTATTGTTAAGAAAATAGAGTATTCTTTGTATTTCTTGAATATTCGATATAATGCCAATTCGAACTTTGCTGATCTATTGATGTTCAAATAGAGAGGAAAAATAGGGAAGGAAGCCAATCCTGTGTGTAACACAAAAGTGAAAGTCATTCACAGGTGTAATTGGCATCAGTCATTTTCTCTTAAGTGCTTCTGTATTAGTGCTAAGTATAATACAACCAGCTTACATATGAGAAGCATAAAGAGTTGGTTACCAATGTTTTCAAATGTAAAAATGCATCAATTTCAAAATGTGCACTATTTTGCACATCATGGAAGAAGAAAATGATGCTGCCAAATTAAACAATGATGTTGTTGATTATAAGCTGTATCTTGATCTTAGAGATACTAAGGTAGATTAAGGGCTTGAGTCTTATAGTAAATGGAGTACAATATTTGTTCAATAAGTACTTATGTAGTGCGTATTCACTGCTTTGTGAACTGCTTTTCAACATCACCTTTTTAAAGGGTGGAGATACACAGGGTGTTCATGACACATCCTCTTCTAGGCATCTGTATAAAACCTCATGTGCTTTGCAAGACTTGTCACTGCATTTCTAATTCTGAATGTGTGCAGATCTGTTCACTGTCTCAATTCTTACATACAAACATAAAGCACGTGCTGCCACATCTTTCCAGAGGATAACATCCATCCCACAAAGCTTTCAAAGTCTTCTTCATGTACTTTTCATAGCATTCTTTGGCCTATCCGGTGGTAGGCTAACTAAAGCAGCTTGTTCTGCACAGGAAGTTAAATATTCTTAAACATTAAAGCAGTCACTAACATTAGTATAATGTTCCCTTCTGTACTTTCTAGCAAGTCACAATTTTGCCTTTTAAACTTCTCCATTGTCAAGAGTTTTAAAACATTTGACTTTCAATTAGCTAGCAACAAAACAAATATTTTTTATATCTTGGCTAATATGTACAGACCTGGAGGGTATCATGCTAAGTGGAATATGTGACACAGAGAAGACAATACCATATGATTTCACTTATATGTCACTTATATCTAGAAGACAAAACTAATGAACAAGGAAATAACCCTCCCCACCCCCGAGTCTTAAATATAGAGAGCACACTGCTGGTCACCTGAGGGGAGATGGGTGAGGGGGAATGGGTAAAATAGATAAAGGGAATTAAGAGGTACAAACTTCCACTTATAAAATAAACAACTTTTGGAGATGAAAAGTACAGCCTAGAATATAGTCAGTAATATTGTAATAATGTTGTGTGGTAACAGAGGGTGACTGTGCTTACTGTGATCAACACTGAGTCATGCATAGAATTCTTAAGGCAAATTGTTCTACATCTGAAATGAAGATATCATTGTATGTCAATTATATTTCAATAATAAAAAAATAAGATTTTTACAATTTCCCCTAAGTTTTAATAGCCATCAAAGGAGCATAACTAGATGTCTTTGGAGATAATGGGACTAAGATGAGTAGTAGGAAGGGTTTGGTGCAATAGGACAGTGAAGATGGGGAGCTGAAGCCCTGCTCTTTTCTGTTCTACACATATTTGACACTTAAGTCCTTCAGTTGCAGGACAACAAACTGCCAAGGCTTACCTCTGTGATCCTTTGTGATTACTTTTGTCTCCTTTCTCTCCCATATTTATCTTAATTACTGCTATGGGTGCAATGTCTAGCATATACTACTTTTAAATACAAAGAGCTAATATTTATTTAGCATTTATTATGTGCATGGCACTATTCTGTGTCACATATATTAATCAATTCAACTCATTAACTTTAGAAAATAACCTTTATGTTTTGAATTAATTTTAGCTTGACAGCAAAGTTGAAAATACAGTACAAGAGAGTCCTCATGTATCTTTCATCCAGTTTCCCCAAACGTTGACATCTTATATAACTGTCATACATTTTGTTGAAATTAAGAAATTAACCTTGGTACATTACTGTTAACTAAGCTCAAGAGTTCATTTGGATTTACCAGTTTATTCACTAATGTTCTTTTTCCATTCCAGGATACTACATTGTATTTCATTGTCATGTCTCCTCAACCTCCTCTGATCAGTGACTCTTTCTTAGCCTTTTCTTGTTTTCTATGACTGACGTTTTGGAAGAGTACTCATTGGATATTTTGTAGAATGTTCTTCAGTTTGGGTTTTTCTGCTGTTCTTTCCATGATTAGACTGGGATTATGGATAACTAATGTACTTTTCTCAACCTATTAGATTAATACTGTTAGGATTCTCCTTTCAGATGAAGTAGCTGAGGCAGAGAACAGTTGAGTTATTTAAGGGATTGGGTTTGCACCCAGAATATCTGGTTATAAACCTTGAGCTCACAAACACTATGTTATGTTGATTCAGAATCCCTAGGATTGAAATCTTACTTACTATGTCTGTACTACCTGTTGGCTTCAGATTACTCATCTATCATACAATAATAACAATTTGATTTACCAAATATGGTGATGCTTACTGCAGTACCTGGGTATACTAAGTTTCAGGAATATGTTCGCTTATAGTGTTATTTTTCAGGATGCCAGCTATGTCTATCTTGTTAGCTGCACAATCAAAATTTTGTAAACCTGAAAGAGACATGAAATCATAGATTTTGTTGATTCTTCCCCTTATTTTGCTTCTCAAAGGGGGGTGTGCTGGCGCTCTGTTTAAGCGTCTTGTTTGTAGGAAGAAAGTGTTCTGTGAATTCTGTGAAGCAATCCATGTATAGAAGAAAAGGTGGATACCCTGACTGTTCTTGCACGTTTGGGAATCAATTAAAAAAGTAGGCTATTTTCCAAGTGAACTTTTAGAATTTCTAGAAAACAGACAGCTTTCAGAGGTAGCTTAGAAGATGCTGTCTGGACATATGCTTATGCATGTTCTTTGGAAGCTCATACTCTGGCATTTAGCAATACCAGGATTTCTGTGCCAATAACGTTAAATGGTAATTCCTCTCTCTCACACTGGAAAATGTTTCATAGGTTAGCATGTGCATGAACGTGTGGATGTCTTTTCCTAAAGTAAGAATTAAGGGAAAATAAAATAACTATGAAATGTGTTCATTTCATTGAAAAAACATGAAAAATTATTTCTAAATGGTGTTAGCAACTCAACATTGACCATCTTTTTTTTTTTAATCTCACTTAGTTCCTACTGTAGGCAGGGTACTTTCCTTGGGGCTGTGCTCTAGATAATACTTTGCAGTTAATATAAAATCTCATTCCAAAAGGTTGCAATGCTTAAAAAAGTATTTCTCAGATATAACAAAAAGAATTTCATTTACGTGACTATTGATACTCTTAAGGTAAAATATTGGTAAGTAAGCTTTATAAACCATAAGACAATGCCCAGATTGGAGATCAGTTTGGCCAAAGATCACATAGCAGATATTCTCTTTGGATGGGATATTGATGTTGGCTGGCTTTTGGTGCTTCTCAACTTTTAAACCCTAAGTTTCTCTGATGTTACATGGTTGAAATTACAAAACTCTGCCATAATTTAAATATTTGGAAGTCAGACTTCCTGCTGGTGCTTAACACTCTGAAATGATCAGTAAGTTGGCTTTATTCAGATTTTTAATTCATGTGGTACTACATCTGTGGCTATAATGTCTTTAGTTGTGAATAACCAACCTTGTCCAGCAGTTCATTTTTTTAGGTTTCACTTAGTAGTGCCAAGCAGTGTGAAACATTATTTCTGCCCTTGGATTTTTTATTACATACGAATAAAATGGTCTTGGGATTCCATGTCTGTAAATGAATGTGGCTCTGTAGATTTTGCCTTGTATTCCTTCCATGTCAGGGGGAATGGAATGTATGTTCATTTTTAAATGTGATTCTAGTCCCTTTATTAATCTTTCACAAGGCTTTTATTTTGTGTCTTTGATGGGTTATATTAAATCAAGCATGTTTATATTTTTGCTTCTACTACAGTCTGCTCCAAGTCAGTGAAGGCTATTCCATTCCCTCAGCTATCCAGAGCAAAAACCTTGGGGTTATTCTTGAGTCCTCCCATACCCCCCTATCCAAACCATCAGCAATCTGTTTACTTCTACAAGGTACGAAGTGTACCTTGAGGCAATTTTTGGCTTTAAATTATTCCTCACAGGGTTTTTTTCCCTTTTGTTTAGAATCAAACACCAGTTAAAATATATTATTTCTATTTGTTTTTATAGAAAGTTCAAGTAGTTATGAATTTCCTCCCTAATTAGATTTTTATACATAACAAGATAATCTGCAGAGAAATATCCACTTGAAGTGTCTTCTAGAAGACATACAAAGGCTATGATTCACATCATCATGGATGTGATACAAAGCTTAGAACTGAAAATATAGCTATGTTGTTATTACTTCAATCATCATTGTCAAATGCACTATTAATAAAACTTGCAAAAATATATAATAGTATTAGATTGATACTTACATTCTTTCACAGTATAGTATTGAGTATGCTAAGCTAAAATAATCACTTGATTCAAAAGGAGAAATAAACATGGCCTAAATGAGTGTGAAAATAAAGATATGCCCTTGTCTATTTTGAGCAGCAAAATACAGTTTTCATGTTTGTTTGTTTTTAACATTTCTCAAAGGAAGTAAAATGTGTAAGGAAATGATTTTTTTCAAGTTGTCTACATGATTAAAGTTATAAAAATAACAAGAGTGACATGGAACATACTTTAAAGACATGCTTTTGTGTACACATAACATGTGGCTTATAAATCATTGTGCTGTTGGATTGACTTTTTAACTTACTGGAAATTTGTCTTCTAATTTAGATGCATGCATATGACTCCCTGGGTCTATTTTAAGATAGATATAATCATAAAATGATTTACCTTAGGCAAACTAGAATAAACTCACTTGAGTAATTTAGGTGTTTTATTTAGTTCACATAAATAATATTTTTGTCTCAAGGAATCATTTAATGCTCTGTATTGCCATTTGACCTATAATTTTTTTTTAAACACAAGGCAATCTGTTGATAAGTCATTTATCATACTTTATGTTAGTTGAGGTCTTTAGTGTATTGGATACTGTCTTAGAGTCAGTAGAAACTGGTGCTTCAATATGGGCATAAACTCATTAGAAATGGGATTTTGATCAGTCTCTGATCAGAATCATTGCTTTTATATATGTATTTTTCAAGCTCATGGCTAAGGATAATGTTATTGAAGATTTGAGTCAATTTACAATTGATCTCAAATCACAGAGTGATTGAAAGGGAGACATCCCGTCACTAATATGTATATACACACATATATATATATTCATATATGTATATATGATATTAACAGTAGAGATTTGTGCATTTTCATGTACATTCTTCTACAGATTGCAGTTACCACAACACTTCTTGTCAATAAAACACTAGTGGTGATTTAATTTTAAATCTCTAATATAATTGTTTATTCTAATTTTTTTTTTGAGAAGTACTGGGCGCTGGTATTAAGAAAAGAGTAACTGTTTATATCACCTGTTAATAAAATGTACATTACTTCCACTCAATAATTCTTCTTCATTTATGACCCCGTTATTCATTATCTGACACAGGAAAACATTACTTAGTGGTTATGAAAGCTTAATTATTCTCAAGTTTAAAAATAATTTATTATATTTTAGGCTATGAGAGTATTTCAAAATCCCATACACATGAATAGGAAGTTTTATTTTTCCAATTTCAAAATGAATTAGATGAAATTATCACTTTAATTCTTTCTAAGCCAATAGAATTCACTTACATAAATGACCATGTTAATATAAGTAGTGTTACTCTACTGATCTGAAAATGTTTATTGAAGTTCTAAAAATTAGTTCCAGGGGGTAATTCCTATCCTGACAGCTGTATGCACATTAGGGCAATTAAAGTGTCTAAGGATTCTCATTTTATTTCTCGGTTATTACGTCTAAGTAAATTGATGGCACATTATTGAGATCTGTTCAGGACCCAAGGAGTAAAATAAAAATAATGATCTCATCTTGATATTCACATAGTACATTTATCCATTTCTCTTTTGATTTATAGCTTATTTCTTACCTAATGC
This sequence comes from Taxidea taxus jeffersonii, assembly GCA_003697995.1. Taxonomy (NCBI): domain Eukaryota; kingdom Metazoa; phylum Chordata; class Mammalia; order Carnivora; family Mustelidae; genus Taxidea; species Taxidea taxus. The sequence goes on from ML095650.1 coordinate 52,163, forward strand.
AGTTTAGTCAAGTCTCCTGGGTTTATGTATTTTTTTCGTCTTTGATAATCTACACTAATGGACTGCAAGGGTAGCAATATAATCTAATGAAGTGGCTAACCCAGAGTCTTGGGAATGAGTTGTGATAGTCTGAAGCAGACTGTGTTTTGTTAGCCTAATTTTATTATTGATTCACATTTATTAAGCAGTTTTAGCTGGATGGATAGTTCAGAATGGCTTAGATTTGAGTAGAGAGTTGGAGGGTGTCACCAGAGCAAGCTTCTAGGAGCAGAAGTCAAACAGATATTTAAAATAAACACCGTGAATCAACATTTGGTGTTATCTGGTGACTCTTAAAACCCTATTCTCTATTTAGCTTTGATCTGATACATAATAGTTACATTTAAGTTTTTTATATATATATCCAGGACTTACAAGTTATGTTTATTATTATTTTCTTCAATGTAACTATAAAGCATGTTCTGCCTATGAAGAATGACTTGAATGTTAATGTTAAAAGTATGAAGGAAAAATCTACTTAAACTATCCCTGTGTAAAATGTATAACATGTTCTATCTCTAATTGAAATGCCGATTTGGATGACAACATTATGAATTGCAGTTTCTGATTATAGCAATCTTAAATCACTTTTTTTCTTTGGGTTCCATATTTAGTACTGGAAAAAATTGATTTGTGGCTAGTACAACATGCAGGTAAAATTAATAATATCCTAGGGGTATTCAGGTACTACATACACTCTGTCCCATTCATTAGAACACTGTACTTTTCTGCGGAGAGACTCTTCTCAGAAGAGAATCTGCTGAATTTCCGCATCTTACCCAACATCAATCACATTGATTGGGGTCTTATTCCACAAACCAAGCAGCTTCTCTCCCACAGCTGTCCCATATGTCTCCTACAGCTGTTCCACTTTCTAGGCAGAGTGCAACTCCCTTTGACACATAGTTTGTGTCCCTATCAAAAAGACAGTCAATAGCTCCTTTATTTTTGATTGTCTCACCTCTCTTAGGACTTGGAATATTATTTGTGGTCTGTCCTGTATCTAGGAACTGTAGAATAAGGGAAATTACATCCATAAACATTCTTAGAAATGAAATAGTTGCATCAATGATCATTCTAAGGAATGTTTTGAATATCAGGGGTATGGTAGAAACTTTGCTCATGAGAAAACTTCTCCAGGGAAATTTTCACTGTATAACCCAGGAATGAAAGTTTTCCATCACTTTGTTTTATATTAGTGAAGATTACATTGACTCTTCTTTTTCTCTATGGCTGTTTTATGCAGATTTTGCCTTGGAAAACCTATTTTTCCCAGGTAAATGTATGTGTATGTATTTTACTATGGAAACCAGAACAACGATTATACATTAACTCCCAACCAACAGAATTTTCCGTGCTTTAGAACTTCGTGTCAAACTTCTCATCGCTCAAAATGTTAACTGCAATAGCTTCACTACATGAAAACATGTGGAATAAATAAAATGGGTGCAAAACAGGTTCAGAATAAAAGAAACTATCATTTCTGCACATGGCCACCTGATTCACTCATATCTAAAAATATAGAGCTTTCGTAGAGCTTAATGTAAAAAGATAAAGAAAGCAAAAAGTCTTTGAGAAAATAGTAGAGTATTACCTGGAGCTTGCTGAACAAACAATTTTGGGGAAAGACAATAAAGCTTTTGAACCTGAACTTCTGGGATTTTAGCTGAAAGATCAAGCATAAAGAAACTTGATTTCCTGTTGAAAGGGTGATGTTGGGATGCCTTTGCTTTATTCAGTAAGACTTTTAGTGTTGAGGTTATATCTTTAATTAGAAAAGCTACCAAAATCAAGACAGTCGTTACCATACTGTGAAGGGTCAAAATGAAATCTCACTGTAACTACTGATGGGTTTGGTAGGGTTATATGAGCATTTATTGTCTCCAACAGCCTCCATGGTCTTCAAAAAATACTAACAGTTTGTAACAAATGGGTTTAGTTGATTTCTGATTTCAGTATGCTGTACTCTTGAGTTTCAAATGGCTCTGTTGGTAGCAACTTCCCTTGTTTGTGGAAATCTGGAAGTGGTCTAAATGTTACTTGATAATATCATTTTATCTCAACGGCAAAAATACTAGAATACTTCAACTTCCCATACAGATTTACACATTCAAACTAAAATCTCGTTGTCTAAATGGAAGAAGGAGGCAGATGAAGTAATATAATTAAAGATTTGATAGGAAGTTGCAAATGAATACATAATTGGTAATTTGAATAGTTAAGAACCATTGCACTTTTTATTATAGCTCTAATTTTTTGAGTTCATAAAGCATATTCACATAGGAATATACATACACTAATTTTTTTCTTTTTTTAATTATTTTTTAAATTTTAATTAAAATTTTAAATTTAATTAATTTTTTATTTTAAATTTAATTAATTAATTTTAAATTTAATTAAATTTAATTAAATTTTTAAATTTTAATTATTATTATTTTAATTATTTTTATTTTTATTTAAACATATAATATAACCCCACCA
>ML095650.1:54782-92766 GCA_003697995.1 Taxidea taxus jeffersonii
CCCGATCCCATCTTGTTTCAATTATTCTTTTCCTACCCCACCCCCCCGTTGCATCTCCACTTCCTCATATCAGGGAGATCATATAATAGTTGTCTTTCTCCAATTAACTTATTTCGCTAAGCATAATACCCTCCAGTTCCATCCATCCATCCATCCCATCGTTGCAAATGGCAAGATTTCATTTCTTTTGATGGCTGCATAGTATTCCATTGTATATATATACCACTTCTTCTTTATCCATTCCTCTGTTGATGGACACCTAGGTTCTTTCCATAACTTGGCTATTGTGGACATGGCTGCTATAAACATTCGGGTGCACGTGCCCCTTCGGATCACTACATTTGTATCTTTAGGGTAAATACCCAGTAATGCAATTGCTGGGTCATAAGGTAGCTCTATTTTCAATTTTTTGAGGAACCTCCATGCTGTTTTCCAGAGTGGTTGCACCAGCTTGCATTCCCATCAAGATTGTAAGAAGGTTCTCCTTTCTCTGCATCCTTGCCAACATCTGTCATTTCCTGACTTGTTAATTTTAGCCATTCTGACTGGTGCGAGGTGGTATCTCACTGTGGTTTTGATTTGTATTTCCCTGATGCCCAGTGATGTGGAGCACTTTTTCATGTGTCTGTTGGCCATCTGGATGTCTTCTTTGCAGAAATGTCTGTTCATGTCCTCTGCCCATTTCTTGATTGGCTTATTTGTTCTTTGGGTGTTGAGTTTGCTAAGCTCTTTATAGATTTTGGATACTAGCCCTTTATCTGATATGTCATTTGCAAATATCTTCTCCCACTCTGTCAGTTGTCTTTTGGTTTTGTTGACTGTTTCCTTTGCTGTGCAAAAGCTTTTGATCTTGATGAAGTCCCAATAGTTCATTTTTTCCCTTGCTTCCCTTGCCTTTGGCATTGTTCCTAGGAAGAAGTTGCTGTGGCTGAGGTTGAAGAGGTTGCTGCCTGTGTTCTCCTCAAGGATTTTGACATGCACTCATTTTTAATAAGTATAACAATCAAGTCATTTTGTGACTGAGGGCTGATCTTTCCATAACTAACCCACAATTATATAAACTAAGTCTACTGATCCAGTCCAGTTCTACCTGCCAAAATACTCTGTGCACTAAATTCCCTGTGTTTCTATTTTTCTGATCAAAATGTTCATGTCCTCAGTTTAGCAGATGAATTAAGTCTGGGAGGAAGGTTTTGTTTAGAACTGTCATTCCACTGACTTAATCATTGGAAATCCTCAGATTACCTAAAGTTATTGTCATAGTTTTAAAGAGCAGGGTAAATACCTCATTGAGTTATCAGGTAGTAAATGACAGAATTATTGTGGCTAGAAGTAGGCAGGGATTTTAGGTGTGTGTATTGTGTATGAGGAAAAATGACTCTAGCGTTGGATCTGCCTGCTAAGGAGTCCCATTGCTGCTCCTGACTTCAGTGAGCCTGCTTTACTGCAGCTATTCATGAATTCCCCTGATTCACTGATTGTTTGATCCTTCCGTTACTGAATCACAAGATTAGAAGATTTACTATTACTTTAATAATTTTTATTTCTTTGTTTTCTTTCTAAATATTATAGTCAGAGATTTTCAGTGACCAGAGAAGGTAAATAGAAGGGTTGGACCAGGAGTAGCTACAAACCAAGGTGAAATATGTCATTAAAATAATAAAACATCATCTATTGCCAGCCCAATATATGGTGTATTGAGACACATCAATCCATTGTTTTACAAATGGTTAATATCTTGTTTGCGTAAACTGCTTATAAAACCAATCCACAAGCATACATGCTATAAAATATAAAACTATATCATGGCACCTCAGACGGTTAAGCATTGGATTCTTGGTTTTGGCTCAGGTCATGATCTCAGGATCATTGGATCAACCCCTGCTCATGCTCTGTCCCTCACACCCCCCCCAAAATAAATAAATAAATAAATATTAAGAAAAAATACGAAGCTGTAGAGAAGGGACATCAAGAGGTAGTTAACATACACCAAAAAAAGTAGTACAACTTTGGTCGTTTTGAAAGCCTAGGTAGTAAACTATAATATCAAGAGAAAGAAGACACCAAAATGTACTGTTATTAAATATATTTTACTTATGTTTAGGAAGTATGTATTAAAAAATCCAGTGAAAGACTTCAAATATATTCACATTTGCTCTTTTCAAGGTGCTTGCAGTATACTGAGAGTAAGGTAGAAATTTATTTATTGAACTGTTTACTAAGTGCTTCCTTAGTGTTAGAAACAAATATCCAGAGTTATGAAGATATATATAATGCATGACTCCCTCACTAAAAAATTTTTCTACATCAGTAATTCTGGGCACATTTTAATATTCTTTTTACCCTCATTCCTCTTTCCATTCACCAGTGACCTTTTAATTGGGCACCAGATCCTAAGATCTCATCTTCTAATTTGTTCACATAATTAATTGCATTTACTTGTTTATTCACATATCTTTTCCACTACCATTAGCCTTCTATATGACTAATACTCCATGGTGGTATCAACTATTAGCACTTAAATGTTTGTCAGATTAATGAGCAAATGAAGGCATGGAAGAATGCAAAAGTAACGATTTGTAAATATAGAATAGGGGAAGGAAATTTCACATTGGTAGTACAATTGAGACCTTTGTGATTGACAAGAGCTAGGTTTTAACCTCTTGGTAGTTAGGAATTCTAAACATAAAGGATTGAGACATACAGATAACCTACATGCTAATGTTAGTTCTATTTTAAAAGGCTGAAATCTGCATCTAGATTAAGGTTTCAACCTATAAATTCAGTCTATAATCTAAGCACTACTAATGGAAATTAATATTTCTATTTAATTTTTAAAAGCAAGAATCTACATTTTCATGTCAGGAAATGCAAAAAAATAAGGTAGCATTGTTGGATTGTCTTTATGAGAAAATACAGAATTTGTTTTGAGATCTAATGAATGAATATTCAATTTGCAGAATAATATTTTCATATAGATTTATGGCTCATAACTTCCTAAGATAATTTTATGATGTTTGGTCATCCAGAATGAACTGTACTCAGCTGGAGAAACAGAAATAGTCATTTTTAAATTTAATTTAATTTTTCACCCTTTCTCATCAAATAATCTTACCTGTTGCTGTAATCAGTTGTTTGTATCTTCAAAATATATCTGGGATCATTATCACCTTTTATTTCTAGTATTTATCTCCCTGACCTTCATCATCTTTCTTATTTCTGTAGTATCCTACACACTGCTTTTTGATTTCTCTTTTTAAAACATATACCTGACCACATGCTGAAATATTTTTCATGATTTCCTATTGCCTATAGAAAATAAGTTTTTTGAAGTGGCATTCAGAATTATATAGTCTGTCCCACACTTGTTCATCCTTTTCCCTGTCACACCCTGTTGTAGCCCCTCCAGTCTTGGAGGGGATCTAAATGCTCCCCAGGCTTCATGAGACCCAGTCTTGAATGATGTCAAGTTTGAGGAAACAGTCTGATATTCAAAGGGTGAATTAAAAATGTTTCAAAATTAATTTATCTCACAAAGAAATACCAAGGTGGTAGGAGGAACTATTCATAGTCACAGCTAACATCTTAAATATTCTTCTTGCCCACCATTAGTGTATCCCCAGCATCTTATATTAATTGGAAGGACAATGTCTCAGTCCCTCTTGCACAGCAGCATTTATCTTTTCTACCATATTCCCTGTAAAATTTTACTTGTAAATAAATTTAGCTGGTTTGTTTTTTTTTCCATTTCACTTATTACTTGGTTTTTTATTTTGTTTTGTTGTTTACAATAAAGAAAAGCTCAGAAGCTAATGCTATAAGCAAGAGCTCTTTTCTGTCAAAGTCAAGGAAATGGGAGAAAGCTTAAAATACTCATATTAAAATAACTTTTGTTCTCATTACAAATCTATCCTATGTCACAGTAATTCAGCATATGCTACTGAATGAGATTTCCTCTTTTTTCTTTTCCTTTTCATTCCCATTATTTAACATTCATTGTTTTTTCAGCTTAGATTCCTAAATTCCAATTCCTAAAGTCACAGTTCTCTGTACCCTTCCCTATGTTCCCTCAGCTTTTTACTTTTTTTCTAGTGCACTGTGTTGAACAGTTTGGTCTTGGTGGTGTCCTATCCTAAACTGTGAAATATGTGATGGCATGGTTAGTGGTTTTATTTGCTTTGTTATCCCCAATACTAAACACATTGCCTTTTATAAAGGAGAGACTCCATAAATGTTGGTCAAATAGGTTTAAATTGAAGGAGTATATTTTGAAGATAGGTTTAAATAAATTTATAAGCAGTTATACTTTAGACTGCCAATAGAAGCTATGTAGTTTTGAAATCAAAGTGCATACATTGTTCATCACTTAAGAACATTTATCCCTGATTTCAGTATAAATTCTAGTCATATGGATGGCATGAAGTGTACAAAATTACAACCACTGTATTTGGGAAAGAGAATTTTCTGATCACATTTATAATTTTGGTGGAAATAAATGGACCAACACTGTAAAACCTTTAATCTGTCTTTAATGTCTTTAATCTGATCAGCTGTACCCTGCATGTACATTTTCTTTATAAATATGGCTTATGGGTAAAATGTATATTTTCATTTATGTGTGATAATGATGTTACATCATTCTAGTTTTTTTAAAAGTCATGTACAATGTTGAGGCAACAACACAGCTATTTATATTAAACACATTTTGAAAATAGTTTGGTTAAAGCTTTGAATCTAAGATTATGTAAATATTTTTGTTTTTATTTAGTTTTTGACGGTAATATATAAACATTTGAATAACTATTTTGAAAAAAGCCATTTAAAAATATTCTTGTGCCACCTAATTTAGGAAGCCTAGCATTTGTATTATTACTGTACAATAATTAGGGAAGGGAAGATAAAAATAATGTAACTGTGTTTTTAAGTATGTTGATTAATCACTGCCAAAACTCTCTTTTTTCATCATGTGGAGACATCTTCCTTTTTTTAATACTAGCTCTTAAACATAATGTAAAATTTCCAAATATAATTTAAGTAAACTTACAAACTGACATTGCAAATATATGAAAACATTTTAGGACATTTTAAACTCAGAAATGCTAGACTCTTAAAATTTGGAAACAAACTACATTAATGGTTTGGACATACTTATATATAAATAAGTATCATTTTTATAGTAAGTTAACAATAAAAGATTATTTTTACAATAAAAACTTAATGGAAGTCTGTAGGAGTTTTTGGTACCTTAAAACAAAGTAAAATTACTTTCCCAAACTCGCTCATAAGAGTGACGTAATCCATTCTTTGGACCTGGCAGCATGGGTAAGAAGGAAAGGTATGTCAATTCAAAATAGTCACCCTGGGAAATGATGGTTATTTATGGCTCTTGCCTTCTGTAGCTTTCTGATAATGGACATACCTGTTATTTTTCCCTGTCCTCCAGTGACATAAAGAGCTGGGGTTGGCTCACTGCCCTTTCAGTTTCTTTTCCAGCAGGATGCAATAAATAGCCCATCCAGCTTTGCATTCTTGGTATCTCTCCTCTTCCTTGTCGCTGTGGTGTACTAACTTCCTCCTGGTAGTCTTTCTTCAGCAAAGCTTTTAACACTGACTCAAGTTCTTCTTCGTGCCTTATCTTTGCATTTGGACAACTACTTCAAAACAAATTTTCTAAAAAGTTGCCGTTTGTCTTCATTGCGTCAATTTGTATGTATCTGCCTAAACCCAAGTCATATAAGTTTATCTGCTTGTCCAGGCCTTAAACCCTGGCAGCTTAATAATGACACAGAGAAACCACACAACCATGAAGATTAATATCACTGGAAATTATTGTCACTGCCTTCATGTGTGCTCTAATTACAGTTAGACTTTGTGGGCATTTTCCTTCTGGCCCATCTCCCTTTGCTATTATGGATATTTCAGTACTCTCTGTTTCTTTTTCAAGCATCTGAGCCTGTTTCCTCACCTTTGTTGTTAACAGGTAACTTTACCTTCAACCTATCAAAAGAAATAGAAGCCATCAAATGGTCATTTTTTTTATTTCTTCCATGGACATACATAGTCATTCATCCTGTCACCTCCCCTCTGGCATGCTTTCTCCAGTTGAAGCTGAGGTATTCCCTCTGGTGACCATTTCTCTCCAGATTTACCTTCTCAACCACAGCTGGTTCTTTTTTTTTTTTTTTTTGGTCACTACTTAAACATGTTCAAATATCCCCAACCAGAAGAATAAAAATAACAAGAAAACCTATTTTCTCTGTCATGTGCCCTCCCTTGACTTTAATAGAACCTCACATTGAAGTCTCTGATATCAACTTATAGTTTGTTTTACTGGTTCCCTTTTTTTTCATCTACCAGTTGAATGCACCTCAGCTCTCTGCCTTAATTCTTTTTCTCTGAAAATGCGAGGAATCTAGCACAGTTCATGATGCGAATTAGTTTCTCAGTATATAAAAGAGTGAAAGAATGCATTTCCATGCCCCCACAGCCTCCCCATTTTCATTCTCTTTTGCTCTAGTTCAAGACCAGGTCTGATGGTCACATTTGAAACCTACCATCTCCCAGAATCCTCCCTCCTCAAACACCTTATATTTTAACCCTGAACAAATCCATATATACTTCACTATTAATTTCCTCAGATTGTCATGAAGATTAAATAAAATACTACAAAATGTTAAAATACTTAAAATGGAATGTTCTATAGATTGTTATACAATGCTATTATCTATTTCTCAGATATTGTACATATTAGATAGTACTAATAAAATGATTTTGGGGGCACCTGGGTGGCTCAGTGGGTTACAGCCTCTGCCTTTGGCTCGGGTCATGATCCCAAGGTCCTGGGATTGAGCCCCACATCAGGCTCTCTGCTTGGCGGAAAGCCTGCGTCCTCCTCTCTTTCTGCCTGTGATCTGCCTACTTGTGATCTCTGTCTGTCAAATAAATAAATAAAATCTTAAAAAAATTATTTTGATACTAGTTATTTATAAACACTATTTTTTAAAGATCTATTTTATTATTTATTTGAGAGAAAGAGAGAATATGAGTGGGAGGGGCAGAGGGAGATGGAGAGAGAGAATCTCAAGCCAACTCCACGCTGAGTGCAGAACCCAGCATGGGGCTCCATCTCAACACCCGGAGATTACAACCTACGCCAAAACCATGGGTCAGAGTCTTAACTGACTGTGCCACCCAGGTGCCCCTAAACATTAACAATTTTTAATAGGTAGTTACTATGTAAGGTTACTTTGACCTAGGATGAAATGAAAAAGATTGGCTTCTTTAAGAGTGTTTTCTGGAAGAGATTATGCTGAGTGAAATAAGTCTAGCAGAGAGAGTCAATTATCATATGGTTTCACTTATTTGTGGAGCATAAGAAATAATACGGAGGACATGGGGAGATGGAGAGGAGAAAGGAGTTGGGGGAAATCGGAGGGGGAGACGAACCATGAGAGACTATGGACTCTGAAAAACAATCTGAGGGTTTTGAAGGGGCGGGGGGTGGGAAGTTGGGCGAGCCTGGTGGTGAGTATTATGGAGGGCGTGTATTGCATGGAGCACTGGGTGTGGTGCATAAACAATGAATTCTGGTACACTGAAAAATTTTAAAAAATTAAAAATAAAAAAACTGCCCAAAAAGGAGTGTTTTCTAGATTTTCTAGATTTTTATAACAGAGTTAAATATGTCAAGTCCTTTAATTGTATATATGAAATGTTTTACTATGGCAGCAGCTTTTTGACAAATATGGGTTTAATTAATTTATTTTAGAAGATTTTATTTATTTGAAAGAGAGAACACATGGGAGGGTGGAAGAAGGGGAAGAGCAGAGGGAAGAGGGAAAAGCAGACTCCCCACCAAGCAGGGAGCCTGAATTGGGGTTCAGTTCCCAGGCCTCCGGGATCATGACCTGAGCTGAAGGAGCCACCTAACCTACTGAACTACCCAGCCCCCCTATGGGTTTAATTTAATCTCTGAAGAAAACTAACCCTTAGTTTTAATTATATCCATAAGTACAATATTTTTATTGTTAAAATATAATACTTAACACGATAGGTTAAAGTTTATTTAATATTAACTGAACCATTGAACAATAATTCTGAAAGTGTTTTTACAAACCAAAAAACACTATACCAAACTATAAAGTGCTTTTACTAATCAATTTGGAAATTTTAACACCTGGTCTGATAAGCATGCCTATTTTAAATTGAACAGATGCGGGGTTTGATGATATATTGCATTAGAGTTATGAGTGCATAGATTTCCTTGCAATTACAACTCATATAGTGAAGGTAGCTAAGCTATATATATTTCTGCCACTGAAGGAATTGCATAATTTCATGTTTCTTAAATTTTCTTTATAAACCAGCCTTCAAAGAATGGATAAGACATTGTAGTGCTTTTTGTTGGTGGTATTTTGTGGTTATTCTTCATTTCATAGCTGTCATTTCAAAACCAAAGCTAAATTGTATACTAGAAAAAGATCTAATCAAAGTAACCTGTGCATAGAATTTAGCCTTATGGATTCAGAAATAGATAAGTACTAGAACATTTTTAGTTAAAAAATTGCACCCCTTTGAAGTTTAAATAAACAAGAGTAGAAATTCTGAATACAAGCAATATGTGGCATATGGAGAAAATTACTTCCATTACATAGTCTGTGTTGTGTATGTTTTTATATATAATTCATATTGACTTAATATAGTATGTTTTCAGATAAGAGAATGGTATTTTACTAGAGTTAGTTAAATGCAGTGATATGGAACTGAATTTCAAGAGCAAAAGGAAACTTAAGTTTACCTAACTGGTTATAGGTAATTTGAATATTTTTTTTACTATACCAGTAAAAGTGTAAAATTAAACACAGCTATATTCTCCTACAAATATAATAACCCTTGGCTTGTAAAGTGACATAGAGCAGCCATGCCTGCATTTGATTTTCTTGCAGAGATCTTGTTTCCAAGTGGCAGATAATTTTTCTTAACACTGAGGAGTACCATAATGAAATATCAATTAAATTTGCTCTGGAAAAATTATGTATAATGATACACATAAATCACTTAAAGATTCATACAAGAAAGTATATAATTAAGCATTAATGTCTGAGACCAGGTAAATGGTTGCCTCACTGATTTAGTTATCAATAACTGATTTAGTTATGAGATGGTAAAATTCTAGAATAAGGGGACGTCTGGGTGGCTCAGTTGGTTAAGCAGCTGCCTTCAGCTCAGGTCATGATCCCAGCGTCCTGGGATCGAGTCCCACATCGGGCTCCTTGCTCAGCAGGGAGCCTGCTTCTCCCTCTGCTTCTGCCTGCCATTCTGTCTGCCTGTGTTCGCTCCTGCTCTCTCTCTCTGACAAATAAATAAATAAAATCTTTAAAAAAAAAATTCTAGAATAAGGATATTACAATGGAAATTGAACATAAAATATGTAAAGAAACTTTCTTAAAGTAATAATTAACTACTTGGAGGTGTTCTTAATGTGAAGAAATAATAAAATCAATAGAATTTCAAATAGTAAAATTTTATACTGATTTGATTTAATTTCATATATATTCTCTTTACAACTCTGTGGTGTGTTTTCATCCATCCATTACATTTTGGGATTTTATCACATTCTTATTTTACTTCATTAATCTTCCCTTTAATTTTTGCCTTCATTTCATCATCTTCTCTATGGTTTTCTTGATCCTAGAATTTTTTATCAAGGCCATGCAGTTTAGTGTTTAATGGATGGCATCTGGACATCCTCCAAAATTCTCTCTGGTTTCTGTAGAAAAAAATCAGACGTATTAGTTTTCTAAGCCTGGAGATCATTGTATGCATATAGATTCAGAAAATTTCTATAGACTCTTTCTTGTTCTGTTTCCTGAGCCTTAAATTAAAAGAGTTCTCTGCAGGCCCAGTGTTTGGTAATAGTTTGTGTGCATGGGCCTTACTCTCTTTTTTGTCTTCATGACTGGAGATTGAGCTTTACAGTCTACCAGTTTCTGGTGCGTCATCAGCCTTTACCCAGTACTACTTTCCTGATACATGTGGAGGTTTTTTGTTTTTGTTTTTGTTTTCTAAATTAAACTATCATATCTTCTAAGCACACTGGGAAGAAGCATTCTGCTTATAGTTTTTTTTATCTTAAACTTCTGGTATGGACATTTCTAAATACATACAATTAGAGAATAATAAATGAAGACTTATAAGAAATCTCAGTAACCATTTATAACCATTTAACCATTTTTTGTACTTTCTGTACAGGTGCTACACAGAGAAGTGTATATCCTCATTATGCACTGTTCTAGATTCTTCTTTCTATATATACTTAATAGTACTTTTTCTGAAGCGCCTACTGATCTGAGCATGCCATATGATCAACCATCCACTTCTGTTTCCCAACTATATCTTGATTTCTGAATTAGAATATTGGAATCAATGTAGGAAGAGAGAAACTAATACAGAAAGACAAAAGGGGAGGGGCACCTGGGTAGCTCAGTCAGTTAACTGTCTGCCTTTGACTCAGGTCATGATCTCAGGGTCCTGATATTGAATCCCATGTTGGGCTGCTGCTTCTCCCTCTCCCTCTGCTGCACCCCCAGCTTGTGCTCTCTCATTCAAATAAATATATAAATTCTTTAAAAAAAAATAAAGAAAAAAAGGAAGAGAGGGAAAAGAAATTGAAGTGAGACTACAGTAGTTCTAATGAATCAAGGAAGTAAATGGCTGATTTGTGCTTAGGGTAGTGCTGTATAGTGCTGTATATTAGAGTAATGGAGACTTACATTCTTGACAGTATCCTCGTAGTTGTTTTCCAGAGAGCAAGCTACGCCTAATCCAGGTATTCTTTCATTTTAACTCTAAATACTTCAGTAATGAAAGTTCTTCCTCATTTTGTCATTTGCTCTACTATACTTTTGAAGTCCAGTGTTGTTTTTTTTAATGAACATTTTATTTTTTTATTCTTTTTTTTTAAGATATTTATTTATTTATTAAAGAGAGAGCTCAGGCAGACAGAGAGGCAGGCAGAGGCAGAGGGAGAAGCAGGCTCCCTGCTGAGCAAGGAGCCCTATGTGGGACTCGATCCCAGGACGCGGGATCATGACCTGAGCCGAAGGCAGCCGCTTAACCAACTGAGCCACCCAGGCGTCCCTTAATGAATATTTTAGTAGGTAGTTGGGGATAACTTTTCAGGTATTGTTGTTATTATTATTTTTTTTTTTGCCATGTAAACTTTGAACTTACTATATATATGGGCCTGTTTTCCTGTGGGAACTACTACCACAATATGGCTTTCCATGACCTGCCCCATTGATCTTTGAGATCCCGTCACAGAAAGATGAACATGTGGGGAAGGCATATACCCAGCCAGCTGCATGGGCAATCATTGCCTCACACCCAAGAACAGGGCCGAGAAAAGAAAGCACAATTGCTCAGTCATGAAGCAGTGATCACTGAATGTTAGAATTTTCCCATCTTGCGAATCAGATCAATTCATTCTTCTTTTGCAAGAAAGGTTGAGTTAGAGGTGGGAAAAAGGCTGAAATTATTTTTCTAGTACACTATTCCAAGGAAATATTGGGAGGAAGAAGACATTCCCTTCTGATAACCCTTTGCCAAGGTTTGACTGGTTGTCTCTTTTCTTACTCTCTGCTCCCTAAGGTTCTATTACAAAGAGCAGAGAGAGCTGAGGTTTATGCCAGAGAAAAATTCATGCTGTATTTTAAAGAAGCTGATAGAAGTAGGGGAAGTATATATTTATACAGTTTGTTATATGAACTTTCTTACTTACCATTTCTTGTTCTCTTTATTATTTGGTCCTACAGGTACGATTTACCCAGAGGTGTCATTTTCTTATTCCATTTTCTTACTCCTTATTCCAGTTTTGCTCCCATTTATCTTCATTGTGTTATTGTCAAATATATTATGTGTTTCATATATATATATATTAGAGGTCTTACAGTACAATTATATAACATATTGTTTTATTCAATTGTCTTGAAATCAGTTTTAAGAAAGGAGAAGAATTGGAGCACCTGGTGGCTCAGTGGGTTAAGCCTCTGCCTTCGGCTCAGGTCATGGTCTCAGAATCCTGGGACCGAGTCATGCATCGGGCTCTCTGCTCAGCAGGAAGCCTGCGTCCTCCTCTCTCTCTGCCTGCCTCTCTGCCTGCTTGTGATCTCTGTCAAATAAGTAAATAAAAATCTTAAAAAAAAAGAAAGAAGAATTTTGCCTTTTTACTGTCTTTTGTAATTACAGTATTGCCTTTATGGTAGCTGTTATTTTTTCTGTGAGAAATTTAGCTTCTCATCTGGGGTCATAAGGCAGTTCTGCTAGCAACAGATAGTTTCTGATTTTGGTTGTCTGATAATGTCTTTACTTCAACTTAATTTTGAGAATTTTTTGTTGTTGTTGTTTTTACTGAATATAAGGTTCTTGGTTGGTAGTTTGTTTCTGTCAGCACTTTGAATATGTTATCCCACTGCCTTCTGGCCTCCTTAGTTTCTGTTGAGATGTGAACTGTTAATGTTATTAGAATTTCCTCCAGGTGATGTTATTTTCCTTTTGCTACTTTCAAAAATCTCTCTTTCAGAATGTTTGTGTGTTTATGCATGTATGTATATCTCTGTGTTTATCATGCTTGGTGTTTGGTGAGCTTCTTGGATGTACAGATGAATCGTTTTTCTTTTAAAAAAAATCAAATTTTGGAAGTTTCCAGCCATTGTTTCCTTGGGAATATGTTTTCTGTTCCTTTATTCTCTTTCTGGTATTTCTATGACATGTCTGTTGTATGCTTAATGGTGCCCCAACTCTCTGTAAGCCTTTAATTTTTCTTTATTCTTTTTTCTCTCTTTTCCCGGGATTGCATATTTTCTATCGAACTATTTACATTTGCCAATTTTTTGTTCTGCTAGTTCAAATCTACTCTCGAGGCACTCTAGCCGATTATTTTTAGTTATTATAATTTTTATCTCCATAGTTTTCATTTGTTTATTTTTACTAATTCCTTTTTATTGATATATTTAATTGATGAACACTGTCATCATATATTCCTGCATTTTTAAGCATGTTTTCCTTGATTGTTGTTAACATATTTACAGTAGCTGCCTTGAGTACTTTGTTAAATCTGACATCTGGTCCTTCTCCCAGGTATTTTTTGTTTTCTGTGGATGGGACAGATTTTCCTCTTTCTTTGCATGTCTTATAATTTTCTTGGAGAAAATTGTACATTTCAGATAATATGTTATAGCAACTCTGGATAGTGAATGATACTCCTCAAACACCCTCTGGGGGTTGTTTTTGTTTACTTATTTGTTCTATTACTGGCTGAACTAAAAGTGCATTTTTCCCACAGTATGAAACCTTTCATGCCACTCCTCAGAGGGTACAGCTTTTTAGGCATGTGATAGTCACTCTGGGTTGACAAGAGTTTCAGGAAGTCTTTCTTTGTCTCTTTCCCTGGTCTCTGTTAAACTGTTTGCCTTTGCTGGTGTTAGACCCAGTTTTTAGGCTCCATTAATTGTCTTCTAATTGCTCTGTTGTTTTGGATGATTTACATTGTTTCAGTTAAACTCTTGTCCCTTTGCAAGGCAGCTTTTTTTTTTTTAAGATTTTATTTATTTATTTGATAGACAGAGATCACAAGTAGGCAGAGAGGCAGAGAGAGAGAGAGGAGGAAGCAGGCTGTCCACAGAGCAGAGAGCCCGATGCGAGGCTCGATCCCACAACCCTGGGATCATGACCCGAGCCCTAGGCAGCGGCTTTAACCCGCTGAGCCACCCAGGTGCCCCTGCAAGGCAGCTTTTAAGGGAAGTCTTTGAGTTTTTTCCTGAACTCAGAAGGGCTCTTCATAGCTATCTCTTCCTTGGTTCTCTGCAGTAAACTAGCTATCCTATGGTTTAGCTTGTTGCGCATAATGCTTACCACCAAAACATCCATTGTTTTCAAGAGTACCCTTAGGCTTGAACATCCCTCTACTCTGTTTCAAATAAAGTCAGTTATCTGAAGAATGTTTCAGGTCTCGCTTATTGATCAGTTCTGCCCTTGGGCAAAATCTGTGAGCCTCTGCTCCCACACTGGGGACAGGACAAATAGGCTGCTTCTCATGGACTGGCATATCTGCTTTATGAGCTGTATGCTGGATAAGGCCTATAGTCTGGTCTTTTTAGCTTACCTCTCCCAGAAAGGAACTTCTGCCCTATGAATGAGATGGGGTGAGGGTGATCAGGGCCCAGCTCCAGGATTCTCAGCATGTCAGAGCTGCAGTAGAGCCTCTATCTTGTGTGTGTTGTGTGTGTGTGTGTGTGTGTGTGTGTGTGTATTGTGGGGGGGCAGGTGAATGGAACAAGAAGAGAACCTGTATTCTCTCAGCTGCACTCATCAGGAATTTAGCCCCATGGAACTGCAGGGGCTGAGAATTTCTGGTTTCTGGTGTCCTACTGATTTAGGGAAGATACCATAGCCCTTGACTAGAACGGTGGGGAGTAAAGTTGCCCCCACTTTATTGGCCACACCTGCTCAGATTGCTGCTGTCATCGTTATGCTGAGATGTGAAAGGGGGAGGAGGGGAGTAGGTAATTACTCAAGTGCCGCAGACTCTTCTTGTTCTTATTGCAATTCAGTGGAATTTCTTGAATAAATGTTTCTTCATTTGCTCTTTCTTAGGATAATTTGCTATATGCCCTTAGGGCAATTTAAATTGTTCTTTTTGTGTGTGTGTTTTAATAATTTTTACCAATGGTCCTTTCCTGAGGACTAGAACTACAGAGCTCCTCATACTGCCATTCTGGAGGTGGAAATCCTCCATGCCATACTTTAATGGCCTTTTAGAATTGCTGTTGAATAAATATTAAAAACACCTAAGTGTAAAATATTTCTGTATGTTTCATGCTACTAGTAAGAAAAATACGGTTTTACAAACATCTTTGACTCATATTAAAAATAGTAAGCACTCAAGACATAAGGTCTTGGTGAAATGAGGGAAATCATTTCAGTGCTTCTCAATTGCTTCTCAATCACCATTGGATATGGAGTTGGTAGTTGAAGTTAAGTGAAAGAAAATGGTCCTTCATTTTTAGGCTGGAACTCTTTCTTCATTGAAATGTTCCACTAACTCGTTTCATAGCACTTAAGAACCTAGCTAGAATTTAAGATGAATGCAAATATCAGTGCTTATGAATCAGATCACAGGGTGGGAAGGACAGCTGTTCATATGATTTTCTCTGCCTCATTACCTTTCATTCTTAGACAATACCATAATGTTGGCATCAGACTACTTGGGTTTGGATTCTTGTTTCACTGCTATGTCATGTGGTCTTGGAAACAGTTCCTCCAAACTTCAGTTTCCCGTTTTGTTTTGTTTTATGTTTTTGAAAGATTTATTTACTTTTAATTAATCAGTATATTTTATTTTTAATAGGTCAGGATAACAATTCAGCTTTTATAGATGTATGTAATTTGGCACAGAGAAATCACTGAATCATTTAAAGAAATTATTTGTGCTTTCCTTGTATCATGTGTGTTAATTATCTGTAAGTCATTCTTACTAAAGATAAAAATGTGGGACTTCAGCATTAAAATGAGCAGTCTCCATAGTAAATTTCTGATAAGCCTACAGTGGTAAAAACATTTAATTCTTGAACATTAGATATACTATGTTAGATGTGGTCAGTATTATTTTTGGCTAAGATAACAGGCCATCAGTTTTGCAAAACTGTATCCTTTTGGATCACATTAAAAAATTTATAGATTTTTTTTTTAAGATTTAAATTCACTTTTCCCTTCCTTCCCCCAAAGTCCTCCATGCGGAGGGGTCAGGGAGGAACCATGAGAGACTATGGACTCTGGCAATCAAACTGAGGATTTTAGAGAGGAGTGGGGTGGGGGATGGGTTGGCCTGGTGATAGGTATTAAGGAAGGCATGTATTTCATGGAGCACTGTGTATTAGATGCAAACAATGAGTCTTGGAACACTACATCAAAAACTGATGAGGTACAGTATGGCCACGTAACATAATAAGAAAATTATAAAAATTAAATTTAAATTCAGTTAATTAACATGTAATATATTATTTGTTTTAGTGGTACAGATCTGTGATTCATCAGTCTTATGTAATACGCAGTGCTCATTACAACACATACCTTCCCTAATGTCCTTCACCTAGTTACCCCATCCCTCCATCTCCCTCTCCTCCAAACCCTTAGTTTGTTTCCTAAGATTAAGAGTCTCTTAGGAAACAGAGAGCAATAAATGAAACAAGATGAAACCAGAGAGAGAGACAAAATGAAAGATTTATTTATTTTAGAGAGAAAGTGTATGTGTGCATGTAAGCTTGAGAACACGCAAACAAGCAGGGAGGAGCAGAGGGAAAGAATCTCAATCAGACTCTGAGCTGAGCAAAGGGAGGGGGGCCCGATCCCTTGACCCTGAGATCATGAACAGAGCTGAGATCAAGAGTCAGATGCTTAACCGACTGAGGCACCCAGGCTCCCCTGTTACAAAGATTATAGGTAATGGGTCATTCTTAAAATGTATTAAGCAATTCCTAATGTATAATAATGCATTTATTATGTATGTATTACATGTATTACACTAACATGTAATAAGTTTAACATGGTAATAAAAATAAGGAATCATGAAATCATTAATTGAATATTATCCCTTCAGCTGCTTGACATTCAATAGAGATTTAAAGGGTACAGACCTTATTGTTTAATGAATGACAGTGTTGAGTAATAGATAAGAATTTTCTAATTGTTCTCATATTCAGTGATTGCAATTTATTCGATTTTCTTAAACCCTATACATTTTTAATACCTTCTCTATGAGAACACATAATACTTTTATTAGCCTGGTCCAATTAACATTGTTTTATTAATGTAGATAAACTAAGTAATGAAACTGTTGATGTCAGAGTTCTGTATATCCTTCATTCTTGTCAGTCATGTAATTTTCTAAGAACTCAATTTGTTTTGTGTACACCTCCAGTGTAGTACCTGAAACCAGACAAACTTTAATGGAAGACATTCTTCCACCTGCTAGTCTTTGAGTAGTTTTTACCCAGTCTCCTTCTATTGTGCCAGGTGTTTGGAATTCATAAGTGGGTAAGAAATGGGTTCTTCAGTTGAAAGAGTAAGACAGCCATGAAAGCAAACTGTTGAGGTAAATTTTCATAGGTACTTTTGGAGAGATACCTCCAAAGTATTGTAGAAACACCAAGATCAAGGACTGCCTGGAAAAGCTTCAAAGAAAAAGGGAAGGAGAAGTCATTTCAGGTAGTTTATAAAAGCCAGTGAAAGATTTTCCAGGTATGGTGGATGAGATATAAGGTCATCTCTGACACAGAAAACAGATTTAAAAAATGAAATAGTTAAAGTGCTTATGTTTTTCAAGAGACGCTGAAGACGTCAGGCATTTGGAAAGTTTAGTGAATGGGATGGGGAAGGATAATTTCAAAAGTTTGGACTTCATTCTGTAGGCAAAGGGAAGCCAGCGAGGATCTTAACCAGTAGGAATGACTGGTTCAGTAACTGTGGCTGTATCTTCAATGATTGGAGGGCACGGTGCTTGAAATTTTATTGTAATGGTTTGTGTCAAGATAGGTCAGGATTGGGTAAAAATAGCTAGACTACAAGACAGCTTTTTCCTACCATGCAATAGCATGTTTCCTCCTTAATCTCCCTTCTTCCCCCAACAAATATATTTAGTTTTGTTTTATGAAGCTAGTAAAGCTGTTAAGATTCAGCCATCCAGCTTTCTTTGCTTAGCCAGCTCAGGTAAATTGCTTTAATGATGTCCATGTTGTAAGGGAAGCATATTCTAATTTGGGAAATATATACAAGGTGCCATTGAAATTGTACATTTTAGTGCAATGAGGAAATTGAAGTACATAGTGAACTCTTTTGAGATGTTGTTACTAATGATATTATCTACTACTTATGTGATGTAATGTACATTTAGAAGAAATAAAGTTAATTTTGTGTTTCTTCTGCTCTAATCATGAGAGAATTGTGGTAAATATCTGGGAGTTTAATCTAATGTGTAGGTTGTTTTAAAGTGAACTCTTTTCTTCCAAAGAAATTTAATGAGAAATATATATTGATGTGTACATATGGTAATAATTCAGTTTGGTAATTGAGATTTATATACATCTTTTGTAAATGATTTCTACTGGCTATCCTAGTCCATTCTCTTGCTATCCTCAGCAGTAGGTTTTTGCCAGGGTCACTAAATGGCTCATTAAACACATTCACCCACCATGCCCTTCTTTCTTCAGATTTTTCTTGCAGAATACACATACACACACAGATGTACATTCACACACACACACACACACACACACACACACACACACCTCTGTGCCATTGCTGATATTTTCTTCAAAGAAACCTGTGATTTTCTGTCATGCAGTTTTATCATTACATGTATTTTTTATAGCAACTAATTTTCATTTCTTACCTTTGTTCCTGTGCTACAGGGTGCTTTTAAAATTGTTCTCTTTTCCTGAATATTACTAGTAACAGTTCTACTATCCATTATGGATAGTACCATCAAATTAACACATGGGGCATGTAGATTTACAAGTAAGAGCAAAATTTTATTAGAGATAACAGACCTTGCATTGCTCAAGACCAGATCACCCCATGACCATCTGGTCCTATATCAATTCACTTCTCTTATAATTCAAGAATTAGTGTTTTTGGAGTACACAGGGTATAAACTATGCCTAGAAGCTTAGCCATATATTGGATTCTTTTGAAATATATGAATTCTTCTGTTATCTTTGAGGAAAATAATTTTGAATGCTTGAGTACAAAACACATTTCTTTATATTTTTAAGTAGCCTTTCAAGTAGTCTCAAGACAGTTGGAATCCCCCTCAAAAAAAAGAGACATCTTTCATTTTGACATCCTACTTTTAGTTATCAAAAGCACTAAAATGATAAGTATTGTTTCCAGAATGAGTAGACTATTGTGTGACTTATACTATGATTGTAGACCCATAATTTTTTTTCTTTATTGTATAAGCCTTAGAGTGTTTATAATTTTCTTCGAAGCAGCAGAACTCAACACCCTAATTGACACCTTCCACCATTCTTTTTCTGGTACTTGAACAGTTGGCAGGACTGCAAATGGAAGAGAGGCTAAAGTACTAAACGTGGCCCCAACACAGATGGACATCAGTTGTATTACATGACCTTGGGGTGCTTTCAGATTTATTTTGTGCATCTATTCCTCTGGATCCTGCTTCCCTTTTCCCAGGCGATTTTTTCCCATGTTCATTCTTCAAGTCTAAGATCTCATGTACCAATGCGACAAATGGTCACATAAGTCTGGCCATTTAATGTAGAATGAGGATGTGATTGGTAGAAGCAAGTATGAAAAGGTATGTGAATGTTTCAGGGTTATTCATATTTTTGCTAGATGCTTAGAACTTACTCTGAAAATAGGTGGCTGATAATTTGTAAAGATAGTGGAGAATATGTGATACATGATTTCAGTACAGAACAAGTTTTAAAATACTCATGAAGTTAATAATAGCTTAATGTTAATTACAGCTTTTACTTGTCTTTACATATCTAACCACATTATCAGAGAAACTCAGGATTTTATAATTTTGTGAAGAATATTACTTATTTTTAGCAGATATAATCAGAAATCAGTATCAGTTCCTAAAATATACTTAATATTATTTATATAAAAGTAAAAATTAAAAAATATATCAATATGTATTAAACAGATTTGAGGTGCATGATATTGAGAAAGAAGTTCTAAATCTTTTCAGATCTTCAGAACTCCTACAAGGTAATTCTGTTGAAATTGCTCTATCATAAGTGAGTTCTTCATTTATATTATTAGTGTTTGTATTTGGGTTATAGAAAAGAGAACCTGAGTCTGCCTACCTTAATAGAGAAGATAGACTATAACATGAAGGACATTGGTTCAGTCATAGATTTGTTTGCCATCTTTCACAGGCCTCAAGGATGAGCGGGAAAAGGACATTTCTAGAACATGCAATGATACAGTTTTATGAATAGTCTCTCTAAGACATTCTAATCAAAATAAAGCTGTTCTAACTATTTCCCTCCAAATTCCCAGAGAAGTGTCTGATTGGCTGAGCTTCATTCTGAGGCCCACCCCATTTCCTGATGTGTGTTGGGGGTGATATTGTGGTTGACATGCCTTCAGGATCCCATTAACTGAGAAATGCCATTACTTGTGTTTGCTTCTTTGTTTCTCCAACTCTGTGGAACTGCATTTCTACCTAAGTCTCTTTTCTCTGTAACCTCAAATGGAGCAGGATACAGAACTTCTTTTCTGATGAAACTGAATGTTTAATCTTTTTATATTTTTAAGATTTTATAAACTGAAGCACATAACAAAAAACAAGCAAGTGATGCTAAATACACTCTGTCATCTCAGTTCTTCTGTGCATGGTTTGCTATTCTCACAGGAATTGCTAGTTTTTGTCATAGGAATCCACTTTCATTTAGATGGTTAAATTGAAATAATTTAGCTAGAAGTTTGGTTTGGATTGGTATCAGCCTTAGAAATGATTAGGTATGTGTTCTATTTCTGAATCTGATTCCTACCTACAGTCCAGAAGTGGTAAATATTTTTTTATCATGTTTGACAACCCTGATAAATCAGTGAAGTCTTATGGTGTGCTGTGCTGAAGAACATTGGAATCACTTAACAGTATCTGTTAAGAATGAAGAAAGGGAGTGTGGGAACAGCTCTCACACACTTATATAAACCTGATGTGGTCCAGTCCCTGTGGAGATTATCATAATCTGGTTGGAAAGCCTGGAGGTTAGTATCCCAATTTGGAAGTTCCCATAGTATTCCAGGTGAGGGGAGATGAAACCCTAGAGAGGAGAGTGATACTAGAAATGGAAAGAATGATATGGATAAATGAAATAGTTTGGTTATTTGAGATGAAAAGATTATGTAAATCCCCTAGCACTGTAGGCACATTTTTTGGTAACTTTAACACTGAAGGGATGCTATGTCATTTTGCAGTTTTGTTTGTCTGTAGTACTTTTTATCAACTTTTCTTATTCTTTCCTCAGCTGACACTCTCCCTTTTCTTTCCTCTGTCTTCAGAATAGTCTTAGAACATCTGAATGCTGGGTCTTACTAACTTTAGAGTCTATTCATTAGTTGTTTCTCCTCTATTCCCAGCCACCTTCTGTTAAAATGTGTGACTCCCATCCAGCGACCTACAAGAGCAAAATTAACTCAAGAAGCTATTATGGACCAAAAGTGGTACAACTGTACCCGGCTCAAGGACCTACCTTTTCCCCCACTTACATGGATTCTCTGACTCCATGACTCTCTGACTCTCTCCAGGAAAGAAAATTGTTCTGTAGACTCTTAACATCTTTGGTTTATGGTACCAACTTGTGATAACCGTAAAAGGAAAACTGTAGTTACAGGTTTAGTAATGCAGTCTTAAATTACTGCCACTTTACTCTTAAGTGAGGAGAGAGTGTTGAGTCCTTTATTCTCACAGATTGTTCTCATCTCCTTTCCTCTGGGTATGAGATAAACTAATTTTGATCTTACCTGATCTAAACTCATTCTAATCCTTTAGTTTTATCAGTCTCTTTAGCTTTAACTCAGTCTCCTTTGAAGACTGCTTTTGATTGGAGATTCCTTTCCTTCTCTCTAAATTAACATTTGAGGTATGGAGAAGTGGCTTTCATGATATCATGTAGTTCAGAGGAAATGGATATCCTCATTTTATGCTGGTTCTTGGGGATTAATGGCAGAATCCACCCAATGGGTGTTCTGTTAGCTTATTGAAATTGACAGCCAGTAAAATTCAGAGTTCTGATTCTCTCAGTTTGGTTAAGACCATCTTAATATCCCTGGATTACCCAGCCAATGAAAACTCACCCATGAAAGTGTCCACCTTGCCTTCCTTTTTTGTTCCAAGTGCATGTTATTTCTCTATCGTAAGGTGACCAGGCCCTCTTCATGGTGGGCCTGGTGGCTGGCCTATAAGAACGGAGAAAGACCTGGGAGATTAAACGAAGTTGTCTCTGTGTTTAATCATATTGTTCTGCTTTGTAAGCTGTCATAAGCTCTGCTGTTTCTACACTCATCTTGCACAGCTCTTTCCTCTTAGTGTTCACAGTGGAGACAGATATGTCCTCACTGCTTCTCACAGTTTATGCAACATACTATTTCTGAACTGAAGCATAAGTAAGGGAAACAGATGTGTCTTCCTCACCTATATCTGTCTCCTGTCCTCTTCCCACAAGCATCCAGTAAAAAAAAAATCACACTTTTAGTTTTCAAAAATCTTAAGCTTACTACATATCAATATATCATAGGAATTATAAAAATTTTATTAATCACTCTCACTAAGTCTTTTAGTCTGTTAGGTTTGATTTACTGCAATAATTTTTAACATGTCTCTTAACTTTTTCTCTTCATACTCCAGGCTATTTTGCATTCTACTACCAAACTCTTCTTTTCAGCACTCTTCTATGATTATACTATTTTTCCCCTTTCAGACTTTCTAGAATTACATCTCATCATTTATCTAGTATTCTCTTTTGATGCCACTCTTGCTGAGTCCGAAGACTCTTTTTTTCTACTTGTAGTTTCCTTGGGATGTACTCCTAACTTTATTCCTTCCTCATGCCTTCATTTGTCATATTACCCCTTATTTTTTAAAAATTTATTTTATTTTCATAGTATTCCAAGATTCATTGTTTATGTACCACATCCAATGCTCCATGCAGTATGTGCCCTCCTTAATACCCACCACCAGGCTCACCCATGTCCCACCCTACCTCCCTTTTAAAACCCTCAGTTTGTTTCTCAGAGTCCACAGTCTCTCATAGTTCATCTCTTCCCCTGATTTCCCCCAATTCACTTTTCCTTTCCTTCTCCTAATGTCCTCCATGTTATTCCCTATGTTCCACAAGTAAGTGAAACCATACAAAAATTGACTTTCTCTGCTTGACTTATTTCACTCAACATAATCTCCTCCAGTCCCATCCATGTTGATACAAAAGTTGGGTATTCATCCTTTCTGATGGGTGAGTAATATTCCATTGTATATATTAACCACATCTTCTTTATCCATCTGCTGAAGGACATCTTGGCTCTCTCCACAGTTTGGCGGTTGTAGACACTGCTGGTATGAACATTGGGGTACATATGGCCCTTCTTTTTAGTCCAAAGAAGACATGTTACCCCTTATTGATGAGACATCCATACACCATCTTTCTTCAGAGCATAGTCTTAGACCCATCTGAGTGAAACTGACTCCTTCTATAACTGTACTTTGTTCTGTAGGTTCACTAGGGAATTTTCTCAGTAGACTGTATCTTGAAGTCACATTATAATTTTTAGGATTCCTTTTCCTTTGTATCATCCCTCCTAACTCATTTGTAAACATCTTAAACAAAAAATCATTTTTACTCTTTTTCTTCAGATTTTATAATGTCTAGTGGGCTGTATTGAGCTCTCAATATTTACTTTTTTAAGCAAAATTGAATAGAATTCTAAAAATAGAAACACCTACAGAAAAGCATGGGCATGGATGATCGTTTTATGCTATTCTTTAGATTGATTTTGTATGTTTTTATTAATAAGCATGTACTGTTCTTATAATTTAAAATTGTGTGAGTTCTACAGTACTATAATTTAATTACATTGTGATTCAAACAATTAGACTGTGTAGTTTTACTTTTGATAACCAAGTAAGTCTGTGGTTTATCAAAAAGCAGCATTTTGGTATTTATTTCCAAACAGTTTATCTACATTATTAACTTAGAATATTTGCATTATGTTGCTTTTCAACTGTGATCATGATTATTCACTCATATTTTTACTTCATCATTGAAGAGAGGCTCTCAATTTCTCACTGAAACTAAATTTCAAACTAAATCAACCTGATATGATTCTAATAAAATTGGAGTTGTTTAAATTTTTAAATTTTTATTTTTTAAAAAAGATTTTATTTATTTGATAGAGATCACAAGTAGGAGATCACAAGTAGGCAGAGAGGCAGGCAGAGAGAGAGAGAGAGGAAGGGAAGCAAGCTCCCTGCCGAGCAGAGAGCCCGATGCGGGGCTCGATCCCAGGACCCTGGGATCATGACCTAAGCCAAAGGCAGAGGCTTTAACCCACTGAGCCACCCAGGCACCCCCAAATTAGAGTTTTTTAGAATAGAGAGTTCATTGGAGATTTGAATCCAGGTGAACAGGATCTGGTAGTTTCTGTGTATTATTGGGCTTTTTATTTTACTCAATGGCACAGTCATATTTCTCATATTTCTCACAGTCACAGTCTCTCTCTAAGTGTGAGGATTTAGACAAAACACTACCTTTAGGTTTTATCTATATAGAAAGAGAAGATTGATTTGGAGGATGTCTTATTTCTAGTTGTTGTATTTTGTGGCCATATGATCAGTCTGCCAGAATCTTTAGGGAGATTCAATTATGAGTTAATGGGGACTCACAAATACCAGGTTTCCATGTAACAATCCAAATATACTTAGACATGGAAAGCACTTCACCTCTTGGACAGTAAAGGTATTGAGTAATCTCTTTCTTACCAAAAAGTTATGTGACTATAAATAGAAGTAGCTCACAAACTAGGATGAAGAAAACGAGAAATGTACCTATTTAATTGAAGGGTTTATCTACTGAACTCAAAAATTACTCTGGTGGAAAAAGAGCAATGATGCATTTTTATGAAGGAGGATTTAACTCTCCGGGTTTTGTTGTTTTTTGTTGTTGTTTTGTTTTGTTTTGTTTTTTAACTATCTGGTTTTGGAATAAGATGTTCTTTGGCTCTAAAGTAAACAGAAGATGTTGAAGAATACTTCAGAAAAATACACTGAAGTAAATATTGAATTTATGGCATAGCGTTGCCATTTTCTTCTCAAATTTAGGCCAACCTTGGAAATATTTTTCAAGAATAATATTTTCTCAAGGATGAAGTGTTTTTGCTCAATTTCTACATAGAAAGTGATATAAATGAACCCATTGACAGAATATTTAGAAACACAGGTCATCTCCAAAATGTGTTCCACTCTTGTTAAAAAGAAAAAATAAGGGGCCCCTGAGTGGCTCAGGGCGTTAAAGCCTCTGCCTTCGGCTGAGGTCATGATCCCAGGGTCCTGGGATCAAGTCCCACATCGAGCTCTCTGCTCAGCGGGGAGCCTGCTTCCCCTTCTCTCTCTGCCTACCCCTCTACCTACTTGTGATCTCTGTCTGTCAAATAAATAAATAAAATCTTTTAAAAAAATGTAAAAAAAAGAAAAAATAAGTGCACTTATCCTTGTGCTGGGCATGCCCAGAACTGATGCACAGAAGATAAAGGTATCTGAAGTATATATAATAGCCGCTGCAGTAAATATTACAGTACAGCCAGTATCACAATAGAGCAAATATCACAGTACAGTGAACGTCATAATAAAGCAAGTCAAGTGAACTTTTTGTTTCCCAGTGCATAAAAGTAATGTTTACACTATTATTATAGTCTCTTTAAGTATATACTAGTGTTATGTATAAAACAACATATATTGCTTAATTTAAAATACTTTATTGCTAAAAAATGCTAACCATTACCTGAGCTTTCAGCAAGTCATAATGTTTTTGCTGATTGAGGGTCTCGCTTCCATTTTGATCGCTGCTGACTGATCAGGGCGGTGGCTGCTGAAAGTCAAGGAGGCTGTGGCCATTGCCACAGTGATAGACTTTTCCTTTCAGAAATGATTTCTCTGTATTTGACATTTTTCTATAGCATTTTATCCACAGTAGAACTTCTTTCAAAATCGGAGTCAGTCCTCTCAAACTTGCCACGGTTTTATCAGCTCAGTTGATGTAATGGTCTAAATCCTTTTTTTGTCATTTCAGCAGTCTTCACAGCTTCTTCACCAGGAGTAGATTCCATCTCAGGAAAGCACTTTCTTTGCTCACCTGTGTGATGCAAGTCCTCATCCATTAAAAGTTTGTCATGAGATTACAGCAGTTCAGTCACATCTCCAGGCTCCTCTTCTAACTCGAGTTCTCTTGCTGCTTCTATCAACATCAGTTACTTCTGTCACTGAAGACTTGAAGACTTCACAGTCATCTGTGAGGGTTAAAATCAACTTTTTCTAAATTCCTGGTGATATTTTTGAGCTTTTCCCATAAATCATGAATGTTCTTACTGGCATCTAGACTGGTGAGTTCTATCCAGAAGGTTATCAATTGACTTTGCCCAGATCCCTCAGTAGAATCACTATCTATTGGCAGCCCTAACCTTATGAAATATATCTCTTAAATAATAAGTCTTGGAAGTTGAAATGACTCCTTGGTCCATGAGCAGCAGAATGGATATTGTGTCAGCAGGCATGGAAGCAACATTAATCTCATTGTCCATCTCCATCAGTACTCTTGGGTGATCAGGGGCATAGTTAATGTGCAGTCATATTTTGAAAGGAGTCTTCTGACAGTAGGCCTTAATGGTAGGCTTAAAATATTCAGTAAACTAGGCTTTAAACAGATGTTCTGTCATCCTAGTATTGTTTCATTTTTAAAGCACAGGCAGAAGAGATTTAGCCTAATTCTTGAGGGCTCTTGGGTTGTCAGAATGGTAAATAAACATTGGCTTCGACTTCAAGTCACTAGCTGCATTAGCCCCTAACAAAACCACCAGCCTGTCCTTTGAAACTTTGAAGCCAGGCATTGATTTCTCTTTTCTAGCTATGAAAGTCCTAGATGACATCTTCTTCCAAAAGAAGGCTGTTTTGTCTACACTGAAAATGTAGTTGAGAACTTGCTGCAGCTTCTCCATCAGCACCTGCTGCTTCACTGTTCGTGATGATGTTATAGAAGCAACTTTTTTCCTTAAACCTCGTAAACCAACTTCTGCTGGCTTCAAGCTTTTCTTACATGGCTTCCTCGCCTCTCTCAGCCTCACTAAGCTTTTGATTTAAAGTGAGAGCATGCAACTCTTCTTTTTGCTTGAATTTACAGGCCATAGTAGGGTCATGAATTGCACTAATTCAGCATTGTTGTGTCTCCATGAATAGGGAGTCCTGAGGAGTGGAGGAGAGATGGGGGAATGGATGGAGCACTCAGAACACATAAATTGTATTTATGAAGTTCAGGGTGTTATGTGGGTATGGTTTGTGGTGCCCCAAAACAATTACAATAGTAACATCACACTGATCACAGATCACTGTAATGAATAAAATAATAATTAAAAAGTTTGAAATATTGTGAGACATACCAAAATGTGACACAGAGACACAAAGTAAACAAATGCTGATGGAAAAATGGTGCCAGAACACTTGCCTGATGGAGGGTTGACACAAACGTTTGATTTGTAAGGAAAAAAAACAAACAAAAAAACCTGTATCTGCAAAGCACAATAAAATTGTTCATTGACTGCAAAGTCAATGAAATAAAAGTGTGCCTATACTTCAGAGCCCTTTCTCTCTACGTTTATCTAAATAAAAAAGATCATGGCTTTTATTATCTTGCATTTTAAAAATTATTTTTGATGGAGTTTACTTGAAACTGTATATCTCATTTCTTTTCCCAACACACATAAATGTTACAATTATGAAGTAATTTCATACATTGAAAAACATAACTACTGCCTCTATGAGAAATAGCTTCTTCTCAAATGTGCCTAATAAGACTAAAGGGATTGAATCACTTGGAATGCATTATTTTTAAAAAATCATACTAAAATGCTTAAAAGTGCTATTTTCTTTCCTAATCTTCAAAAGAAAATACTTAATCTTCTTTCATATTCATTGTTTCTGACTCTGACTTCATTTTAATATTTGATATTAAGGCTATATGTTGCTGATAATCTTTTCCTTAATTTATCTTCTTCACCTTTCTATACTATTCTCCTTTATTTAAAAAAGTATCTACCAATCTGCTACAGAAGAAAAGGTCAGAAAGATGAAAGAATTTCAGTGTATACCCAGCTCCAAATAGTTGTTATTCCCATGATGCTTATCACAAATTCAGTATTTCTTCTGGGGTAAATTCTCCTGTATTTTCATAACTTATGTCAATCAACTTACCTTTACTTCAAATCACTAGGTATGATTTTCAACCAGGAAAGGAAACGCCCCCCATCCCTTATAAACCTCATTATATTTGAAGCTCTAACTCTGTTTTGTATTTTTTCTGATACTTTTTTATTTCATTCATTCACTTATTCATTAATGAACATTAGTATTCATATGCCACAGGTTTAAGCTTCATTAGTCTTGGGAAATCTCAAAATCCATAGCATTCTCTCTCCTCTGAAATATGTTTTCTTGGGACAAGACACAGAAACATATAGTGAAACTATGATGTGAAAAGTTAGATTGTTTAAGTGCATGAAAGAGATAAGAAAACAAAAAAGGAGACATACCACCTGTAGCATTGTTGTGGATTTGGGAAAAGTTCGTGATGAGATAATCCTGGAAGATTACTGTGGGTATTCTGTGCAGTTAATGGTGGAGGAGCAGAGCAGATAGGAATAGTCCAGATAATGTGAGATGAATTTGTAAAGATATAATATGTTCTGGATATGAAAAGACTTTTCAAGATATCTTGGCTCAAGAAAGGAGAAGTGTTCAGTGAAAAAAACAGTAAATAATGATAATGATAATAATGAATAGCTTTGAAGGCCATATTCAAGAACTTGAACTGTATCCTTAGGTTTTATGGAGGACCATCAGAGGATTTTGAACAGCCACAAAATTTGGTCATTTTAAGGAAAGTATATGGAATTGACTAGGTGAGGCTAATGGAGAAAAAGTCCAGTTTGAACATTGTTGCATTAGTCCAATGAGAAATTGCAGGACCTACTGAGTGAGATGAAAAAATTGTAAGAAGCAAACCAGAATATATTGAGAGGCTATGGTAGGTAATGTGATGGCTGCTGTGTGGACAACAGATAATATTGGAACAATTTCATATTTTTTAATTTTATTTTTCTTAAATATTTTATTTATCTATTTGACAGAGCAAGAGAGCACAAGCAGGCAGAACAGTAGAGGGAGAGGGAGAAGCAGGCTCCCCACTGAGCAGGGAGCCCAATGTGGGGCTCAGTCCCAGGACTCTGGGATCATGACCTCAGCCGAAGGTAGTCGCTTAACCAACCGAGCCACCCAGGTGTCGCTGGAGCAATTTTATAAGAAAGGACAAATCTAGAGAGGAATACTGCACACTTTGAAATATAGACTAATCCATGGGAGGGATTGAGCTTGGAGTAGGAGAAGAGTAAGCAAGTAGATAAAGAAGAAAAACCATCTGAGATAAGAGTTGCAGAACTTCAACATAATGAACAATAAGCATAGAGAGGTTTGTATATCATGGTTTAAAAAGGGTAAGGCAGGGTGCCTGGGTGGCTCAGTGGGTTAAAGCCTCTGCCTTCAGCTCAGGTCATGATCCTGTCGTCCTGGGATCGAGCCCCGCATTGAGCTCTCTGCTCCTCGGAGAGCCTGCTTCCTCCTCTCTCT
Organism: Taxidea taxus jeffersonii; assembly: GCA_003697995.1. Classification (NCBI taxonomy): domain Eukaryota; kingdom Metazoa; phylum Chordata; class Mammalia; order Carnivora; family Mustelidae; genus Taxidea; species Taxidea taxus. Next base: position 84,256 of record ML095650.1, read on the forward strand.
CTCTCTCTCTCTCTCTCTCTGCCTGCCTCCCTGCCTACTTGTGATCTCTCTCTCTCTGTCAAATAAAAAAAAAAAAAGTTAAGGCAACTGAGGATAGTAACCAGTATTTGAGCCCTTTGACAGGATCCCTATCTCTTCATGTACTTCTAAGTGGAATCCTCACTACATATAAGGTCATGATCTTTATTTGAAGGCCCAGAAAAGTTATATAATTAGTGATCTGTCAATTAGCTATTACCTGGTCGGAAGCACATTTTGTTCTTTGCAGATTTAAAGTATTAAGCTATTTTACTTGTGATAGCAATTTACTCCCTGTCAAAATTCCATGGAGAAATAAAGAGATTATTATTTATCTTATACTGAGTATAGACCATGAAGATTAAAAACAGCTCATGAGTAAAGGAAATACTAACTCCACATATGGGATTTTATGTAATTATGGTAATAATTGTTTGAAGATACCATGGTCTGTTATGTAAATTTGTATAATTATGATAATTTCAAAAGCCATGTTATTTACTCAGTAGTTTTTAACAGCTTCTTCACAAAACGGTTACTTTCACAACTCAGGAGGGGTATTGTTATACTGCCCCCCCCAAAAAGAGGATGAATTTAATATTTCAAGTAAATTGAAAATATATTTTATAAGAAAGTCTTCATAATTTAAAAATACATTCACCCTATTTTTATTTTTATTTTCATACAAAGAAGTACTTATGATGTATAGATCATTATTACCTAAGATCAGGTATGATATACATGAAGACTTGTTGATGAATGGTCAGAATGAACTGGTGGTATTCTCAGAGCTTTTTCTGGACCATGGATGTTTTTTCCGATGTTGTGCAAGGGCCCATCATGGGAGGTATATGAGTGTTATAACCAGAAATCTAAAATTTCAAAAGGAAGGAGACTATCTTCCATTTATTAATTCAATGAATATTCAGGACCAAAAATGTGCTACTCATGTGGCTAAATTTGGGGACCACAAAGATAAATGGAGCTCATGTCTTTGGTGAATGTATTTAAGAGGAAGTTAGATACATGGATTTGAAACTTAGAGAACAGGTGTGAGTCAGACACATGGATTGGAGATTATGAATATACAGGCAGTAGTGAAATTATTGGTTGCTTAGGGAAGATATGATTTGTGAAGGAGATGAAGCAGAAATATCCACTGCTATTCCTATCTATATTGAGGGGGCCAGCAGATGAAAAATCACTGTAAGAGGAGAAAGAGAAGGAATAATTAAGGCAGGAAAGGAGAACATGAAAAAATGTGTTATTTCTAAATTTAAAGAAGGTGATATTCAAGAAGGGTATTTAAAAAGGCCAAGTGTTGCGCAGAAGTCAAGTAAGATGAAGGTTAAACAGTCCATTGGATTTGAGAATTAAGTCACGAGCAACTTTGCTGAGAGCATGTTCAGTAAAGATATGCAAATGAATGAAAGACTCTTGGGGGAGAAGGTGACAAGGCCAGAGAAACAATTATGAACAATTCTAAGAAGTCTCACTCACAGTGAACAAAAGAGGGGTGATGTTCAGGGTCTTTATTTTTTGCTTTATGTTCTTTATTGTGTGGTTTAGTTTTTGTTTCCTGTGGTAAGTATTGAAGCATGTGTATATATAAAGGGAAGAATGTTTAGATGTGATAGAACCAGCACCTGAAAAAAGAGGAGTCAGATTAAGAGCAAAGGGGTAAGGGGCTTTGACCTATGAAGGAAATAGAGGTTCATTCCTATCTGAAGCAGGGCGGGGGAAGGATGCAGGGAAATGTGGGTTTTGACATAAATGCATGCAGAAAAGTTCTTAACCTTACTTAAAATCACAAAAAGCACTTTAAAATAGAGTCACTAAAGCACATAGAATGCGTTTATATTATTTTCAAGGGCTGTTGTGTTTCCCCTCAATTATCATTCTTTTTTTTTTTTTAAGATTTTACCTATTTATTTGCCAGAGAGAGAGAGAGTGAGCACAGGCAGACAGAGAGGCAGGCAGAGGCAGAGGGAGAAGCAGGCTCCCTGCCGAGCAAGGAGCCCGACGCGGGACTCGATCCCAAGACGCTGTGATCATGACCTGAGCCGAAGGCAGCCGCTTAACCAACTGAGCCACGCAGGCGTCCCTCAATTATCATTCTTTAGAACAGGAAATTTCTAGCCTGAATATTCTGCATAATTTGTGTAAGAGTTAATCTGTATCATCCAAGGGAGCAGCAGGCTTTTGCTCCCTAGGAAAGGACATTGGAAACATGTTAGTTTAGTTTAGTTTTGTTTCATTTTGTTTTGTTTTGTTTTGATCAATATGGGTCATTCTTTAAGAGGAAGTTGTTAATTTCTTTGAGTGTTTGATTGTGTCTTTTGGCAATTAGGAATGACACACCTATTGAAAAGATTAGTGCTCTGGTCTCCAGTTGTTAAGTTTCATCTGCTTCTGACAATTTGCAGACCTTCATCTGTACTTCTAGCATGTAAGAAGTGGATCTGGTATGCCATCGCCTTCTTCTACTGGCAATGATTATGTCTCAACTCTCTTTTGGGGAATCCAAGTAGGAGGCAGAAGATCTGTTGTGGATATCCAAAGTGTAGACTGTCTATTCATAATAAACTTCTTAGAAATCATGTCTTTATAAGAGCCATAACAGATAGGGCAGGTTCTTAAAATGGAATTTCTTTTTTTTTTTTAAATAAGCCTTTTTTAAAAAATTTATTTGACGGAGAGAGATCACAAGTAGGCAAAGAGGCAGGCAGAGAGAGGAAGGGAAGCAGGCTCTCCGCTGAGCAGAGAGGCCCGACGCGGGGCTCGATGCCAGGACCCCGAGATCATGACCCGAGCCGAAGGCAGAGGCTCTAACCGACTGAGCCACCCAGGCGCCCCTAAAATGGAATTTCTATAATAGACTTCACTAAACTTTAAACTCTTGATTACCAAGCTGTCATCAATGTGTTCATAATAAGTCATTGCTAATCAGCCATTAACATCTTCTGAAAGTAAAATGTTGATTTCACAGTATCACAACCATAAATATAACTTGAATCTGAGCCCTCTCATGAACTTATTATTAGAAGTAGTTTCTAAGTGAAGGTTACTTGGAAATAATGGTAAAATCTGCAGCCTTTGACTTTTAACCAAAATATTATGGCTGTTCATAATGTCTTCATGCATCAAGAATGACTTGTAATCATTTGTTCTGGCTCGTATATTGTGCAGAAATTCAAAAATAACATTTTTTCTTTAAAAAATATGAGAACATTATAATGAAACTGCAATAGTTTTTGCTGAGTTTAACCTAGTAAAATACATAACCAGTAAACATTTACAGGGTAGGGATAAAGTATTCTTTGATAAAAAGTTACTTTGGGGCACACCAGCCATATGGCAGTTGTTACCTGTCACTCAGCTGAGACCAAATCATTGTCTGACTTTGGGCAACCACACGCCCTAAATTGAAAATTCTACAATCCATTCCATGTCTTGTTGCTGAAAGTCTCTGGAATCTGTCTAGATCAAATCAAATACTCAAAGAATATGAAATTTTAGTCAGATGGCTTTTACCTGTACCTAGAATTCTGTTCTGTTATGTGTAAAAATTGTGGCAGGTATCATGAGTCAGTATATAGCTGTAAACAGAGCTATATAATTGTCTCCTTAATGTTCTCCTCATGATGTTTCTGTGTAGTTGGAGGAATAATAACTGTCTGAATTCTCAGTTTTAGCACAACTGATCTGGGAGTAAATTAAATACAAAGAAAATGTAGCATATTCTTGTTCTTTACAATCTTAGAAAAAATATGCATATTCAACCTTATATATATATAGTTGAGTATATTTATATATATAAATATATAATATGTAAGTATATGTATAAATTAAATTTATATTGAAATTTCTATGAAATCATCTCTATGTACCTAACACATTGCTAAAGCTTCTATAGATAGGGAAGCAAATATCAGTTATATAATCATTGTTCCAGTATTTGTGAATGCTGGTGTATCATTTTTCTCAGGAAGGTTTTCAGTTTGTATTGACTTACTTCCATGGAAACCAATTAAAGGAAAGTGGAAAGTATTTAGAGTGTGAAACAATGTTTGGCGGTGATGAAAATATTATTGGAAAAACTTGTATTTATTTCTCTATGTAGTAGTGACTCATTTATCATATGTATTCATACTTAACCTCATGATAATCCCAGGGAATAAAACTCTGAAGACCAGAAGATGCACAGTTTCCTTAACAAATAGGGCTTGTATCAGCAAGTCTTATTAATAAAAGATGCAGCCCATCTCATTTTAGTTGACCAAATTAGAAAACCCATTTAGCATGCAGTTATAATGCTTAGGAGATCATGGTACTTTAATAAATCCCTAAATATAGTTATGGCCAGCATCAAAGTGAGGGGCTGCCCAAGTTAAATATAGAAGCATATACCTGGAGAGTCAAAGTTTTGCTGCTTGGCATGTTTTTATTCAGTGTTCTTTATCTATGTATTAGTGGCTAGTGTGGTATGCTAGGAAGTTTGAGGGCTTCCCTTGCCAACAGTTAGTCTAGAGAACGTGGGAAGATCCCTTAAGCACACCTGATACTACATATAATCTATGGGAAGAAAGATTTGGAGTAGATGATTTTTAATGTTCTTAATGGATAACAATCTGATTAATACTAAGATAGTAGTAGAGAATACAATAACCCTGTCCTGTGGTGGATATATAGAGTGTAGTTAGTGATTCAGAAAAAGATTATAAACAGAAAACAGTCTGAGAATTTATTTCAAGAAATAATTGGCAAAAAATGTGTGAAAGCAAAGAGAGTTACCAGGAAAACACCTTCTGAAGTCATGCTTCTATCTTCAGAGAGAAAGAGAGAGACCAGACAGGCTCATATTGTTGGGAAACAGGTAGCCAAGCAACTGCTTGAAAAGCTACCAAAGGGGAGCCTTCTTCAAAGGGACAGACGTATTGCTGAGATAATCCCTGCTTTAGCTTTTGACAGGCTTGCACCTCAGCACTTGCCTCTGTTTGAGCTATTATGTGCTGACTTCAGCATGGGAGCACTGAAATTGGGGCATGACTGCACATTTCATTACCAACTCTACTCTCCCAAGCCCTGGGAAAATAACACCCTTTTTAAAACCTATACCTGTCAATCTAATGAAAAGGGGTATATAATTATAATCAAGTTGTCTTACTGTATTTTTCATTTATAGAACAAAATCTAGGATGAAACAGTCCTCAGATGAATAGAGTTATGATTTTTTATCATGAAACAAAACTAACCTGTTAAAGTAATTAAACAACCAAGTGAGAAAGCTTGTTAGGCTAAGTATAACCAAATAATCACATTTTATAGAAATGACTGGATCTGAGTTTCAAAATAAAGAAGTGTGCTTTGGAAAATATGCAATTAAATGCAACCGAAAATGGCTAATTCATTTAGCGTAAGGCTTTGAAATTGATATAATGTTATTTTAGGATATTTGTACATGAGAATTTTTACTTATGTATTAATTTAAAAAACACCTAGGGAGTCCTAATGGTTGATTTAGTTAAAAGAAGTACAGATAATGGGGGCGCCTGGAAGTCTCAGTCAGTTAAGTGCCTGCCTTCAGCTCAGATCATGATCCCAGGGTCCTGGGACCTAGCCTGGTGTCAAGCCCAGCATCCGGCTCCCTGCTCTGCAGGGAGTCTGCGTCACCCTCTGCCCCTCCCCCACTCATTCTCTCAATCCCTCTCTCTCTCTCTCAAATAGATAAATAAAATACTAAAAAAAAGAAGTACAGATGATGAGAGCTTATATCTGCATTTTGCACCATTAGCTAGGTTCTGATGAAAGCCAGTGATCTTTTATTCTTTCAGTAAGTATGTATTGAGATTCCACTTACATTAAAGGGATGCATAGATAAATAAGGACCCTGTGCTTGAGAAGCTTAACTTTATTGGTGAAATAATAGAATTCTATTAGAATAGACTAATAGAATTGTAATAGAATTATAAAATGATAATACCTCTTAATAGATGACCTAGGATAACCATATAACGTGCCAAGGTATAATAGTGTCTTCTATAGTAGAAGTTGGAGGAATTTCAGAATCAGTTTAGATAAGCCAGATAGATGTGTTTTGGTCATTTGTACAGAAGAATGGAATTACAAGTGGGCAGCTGGCGATTGTTCATCTTAAAGAGCTATGGCAGTAGTGGTGAGGATGGTGAGAAAAATGAAAATGAGAAGAAAAAGGAGGAGGGAAAAAAAAGAACATTAGCTAACACAGTAGAGCTTACTGTGTGCTAGACATTTTTCTAAAAGTTTTTTTTTTCATCTGTGAAATGTTCTTTGAAATATGTGCTCTTATTAGTCCAGTTTTACAGTTAGGGCAATTCAGGATCAGAGAAGTTTGTCTGCCCAAGGCCACACAGTTAGTGTATGGTTGCTATTAAAACTGGGGAATGCCTGGGATGCCTGGGTGCCTCAGCTGGTTAAGTGCCCGACACCTGGTATCAGCTCAGGTCATGGTCGCATGGGTCCATGCGACCCATGGCAATCAATTCACTAAGCAATTAGGAATATCAATGTGAGTAAAAGTGACCTTTAATCTCTGTGTATTTTGTTCTGAGTTTAAACTACTCAGAGTTTAACTACTCTTGAGTTTAAACCACACTGCCAGGGTGGTTGAATGCCACCTCAGACTCTGTGCTCAGGGGGGAGTCTCCTTGGGATTCTATCCCTCTGCCCTTCCTCCCACTCTCTGTCATGTACACACTCTCTTTCTTTCTCTAAAATAAGTCTGTAAAAAAAAATTGAGGTATGCCCATGGAATGTGAATGTTGAATGTTCCAGAGAAAGACTGAGAAGTGTTGATGGTTTACATCACTGAAATATCAATGCTGGCAAATAGTAATGTATATAATGCAGTGCACAGTAAGGATGGGCAGACAATGTGGCAAACTGGGGAACCTACAACCCATCTCTATATGGCAACTAAACTCCAGCTGTCTGTGGCTCTCTAGCAATGCTCTCCCAATGTTATCAGATCATCCAGATTTATAAAGAATCTGAAATAAGGATTCCTAAGTGAAATCTCCAGATTATGAAGTATATAGCAAATGAAACCTCCAAGTTATTAAACATTTGGCAGGTTTTAGAGATAAAATTTTAGAGGGGCTCCAGAGAACATACCAGTCACTGAGCCTGATGTGGTTCAGGAGCCATCATTCCATCATTATCTAGAGGCATTTACTTACTTTCTCCAGTTTCTAGTAGTTTAAACTCAGAACAAAATACACAGAGATTAAAAGTCACTTTTACTCACACTGATATTCCTAATTGCTTAGTGAATTGATTTTATTGCTAAAATATTGTTTTAAGACACAGGAGCATGTAAAATCGAAGTTCAACAATATATTGTTAGTGTGTTGCCTTAGCTTTTATGTTCCAAAATTGTAAGCATCCCAGTCCCCATTCGATTAACTTCTCATGAGCTATGGCTTTCTTAGTCCATTTCTCTTATACCAGATTATGAAAATTGTTGGGAAAAAAGAAGTCTGATATCTAAAGAGTAAGTATGAAGGCCTGTTAGAAACCTGTATGACAATATTAACTGCTTTTCTTTGGCAATCTCAAGGTAGAATTGGGCACATATTTTTGATAATGGCAAATGTTGGGAAATGTGTCAAAAGAGACTTGACATGTATATCAAGTGTTTTCTTACTTGCTGTCTTGCTTTCTTCTTCCTTTTTCCTTTTCATCCTTTTCCCTTTTATCTTTACTCAGTTTGCTCATAATCCATGTTTTGTGGGTTCTTAATATTGTTCTCCTTGATCTCTTATCCAATTATAACTCGATTGTCTTGGCACCAGATTCTACTTTACAACATGAGGGATTGAAATTATAAAAGCATTATTGACAAGGTACTAAATGTCCTGGGTTGAATGATGTAAATGATGAAGAGGGTCAACACCGTACCATATGAAGAATACTTAAGTTAGGGCAAGAAAAAGAATGTTTAGGGGAAATATGATAGCTGTTATGAAATACTCAGCAGGTTGGCTGTGAAAACGCTCTAGTATTTTAGCTAGATTGAAAGGCTTACTCTGACTTGGATGATATAGAAGCTGTGAGAAGTAGTTATCAATTAAAAGAGAAATTTAAGGAGTACTCACTATAACTAGTGTGGTGAATAACTCAAAAAGTAGTTAAGACAGTGGTATAAAGTTTCCAAATTACCAGGTAGAACTTTTTGACCTCTAACTGTATGCTCTGGCTCAAGAAGTCTAGAGGAAAAAATTAGTGTGAAGTAATGCTGTCATTCAAGATGATTTTGATGGTATTGCAGAGGATACCATTTTATCTTAATTAAGTATAAACATTAAAACAGACTATACCATAAATCGACATTGCTAGAGATCCAGGGATCATTGCTATATAAAAATATGAATAAGGGGCACCTAGGTGGCTCAGTGAGTTAAAGCCTCTGCCTTCAGCTCAGGTCCTGATCCCAGGCTCCTGGGATCTAGCCCC
>ML095651.1:0-19706 GCA_003697995.1 Taxidea taxus jeffersonii
TCTCTGTCTGTCAAATAAATAAATAAAATATTTTAAAAATAATAAAATAAGACAAACCAAAAGAGACTCTTAATGTCATAAAACAAACTGAGGGGGGTGGGGGGAAGAGGGGTTGGGAGAGGGTGGTGGGGTTACATTATATGTTTAAATAAAGCTTAAATAAAAAAAAGAAAAATAAAAAAAAAGGTGTATATAAAACAAACAAACAAAAAATAATAATAATAAAATAAAATAAATATGCTATCAACACCCACCACAGGGAACTCCTGTCCGTCCTTCCAGATGGCAACAAGATGCCACCTTGGCCTATCAAGCCTTCCCTTGCACCCAGAGAGAGGCAGTCTGTCCCTTCTATGATACAAGATCTGCCCCCCAACTCCATTCTCTGGCATCCCTCCCTCACTGCAGCCACAGTGGCCCCCTGCTGGTCTCTAACACAAAGGTACACACCATGCTTGGAGCTCTGGCTTGGCTGTCTCTTCTTACCCCTTCTATCTTTAGGACTTGCTCCCTAACCCCTTAACTCCTTCCAATGTCACTTTCTCAGTAAGTTCTTTCTTTCCTCTTTAAAACCCAACAGCCCTTCTACCACATTCACTTTCCGTCTCCTTTTCATGCTTTCTTTGTCTCCATAGCTTCCACATCCCACAGAAAAGCAATCTACTTATTTATCGATCTCCTTTTGTGTCACCCCCTGCCCCATGTAAGCACCACAAGGGCAAGAACTTCTCACTGAATCGGTATAGGCTGTATCTCCAAAGGAGAATATTGTGGGCTCTTGTAGGTCCTCAAGAGATACCTGTTGGTTGAAAGAACAAATAAACAGACAGGAGAGGCCCAAAGCCCAATCCATGTGGGCTGAAAGGAACATGGGAAGTAAACAGGTGAAGCGATCTAGTACAAACAACCCTCTGGGGGTGCCGAGAAGTGAGCCAGTAGTGCACGTGGGGTGGGAGGCTGTCAGCCTGCGTGTGTGCATGTGTGCGTGTGTGCGCGTGCACACACACATGCGCCAAAACGACCCAGCAGAGCATGAGGAATTAATGATGACGGAGATGAGAGACATCTGCTGGAGCCAAGCCCTTGAGTTGGCCCAAGGCACCTAGACCTGAAGCACGAGAGGAGGGGTAAGTCCAAGGAGGGGCAGGCAGAGTTTTGGGGGACAGATGTAGCCAGAATGCACCATGTGGCTTAACATCTCAACAGCGGGCTGGAGGACTTTACCGTGGTCCCCAGTGGCTCCAACTGCTTTCTGATTTGAATTGTTAACTCAAATCTCTAGTGACTTCTGCCTCCTCTAGCTTTTGACCAGCAGAGACACACCATAACGCCAAAACAGTCAACAAGTAACACCGACAGGCATGAGCCAGCAGTGACCTTGTCTGGTATTTTGAAGAAAACCCCAGTCACTAAATCAGGATCACGGCTGTGGCCAGTGGAAGGACGTCAGAGCACCCAGTCCAACTTACAGTAAGGGGCTCAAGGAGGGGAAGTGTCTGCCTAGTCCCTGGGCTAGTGGCTGATAGGGGACTAGAATCCAAGGCCTTGACTCTCTCTCTCTCACTCCTCGTCAGCACTCAGCAGCCTCTGCCTTGGACTGTGGAGTCAGGATACAGTCCCTGCACCACTGGATAAGCCAGCATGATGGCACAGGTGCTGGAAGCATGGAGAAGGAACTTCAAAGGCACGAAACGTTCTGTGGCATCCAGGCACCTGCGAGGACCTGCTGAAGCAGGTCCACATTATGCAGAGAACCCAACTCCAGCATGCCCCACCCATCACCCCCAAATCCGTCCTGAAACAGGTTTTTGTATGCTTGTCAGAGGGAGCAGGCATTGGTGTGGCTTTTGGGAGCAGCAGTTTGACAGACTTGAATGAAACTAAAATCTGCACACCTTTCTACCCAGTATTTTTTATTATATTATCTATTAATTAATCTATTATATAATCTAGAAATTATCTATTATATAATCTAGAAAATTTTTCTAAAGAACTACTAATGAAAGCAAGAAAAGATATGTGTAAGACGATTCATTGTGGCTTGGAATATAATAGCAAAGGTCATAAATAATGTGCACACACACATTTTAGTTACTCTCTGCGGCAAGAGAGTAAAAAGACTGACTCCACTTGTTTCCATCATCCACTTTTGTCAGGTTTGAATCTATTATAAATACGTACTACTTTTGTAATTCAAGAGAAGGAAAAATTAAAAGGACAAATAAACCCTCTCTGATCTGAATATATATGTTCAAACTGTGGCAATGCAAATGACTTTATTATTTTTATTTATATTATTGAAACTTTTACATTGAACAGGTATTATTTTTATAGATATTAAACCTGGTATAAAAATAATTCCTTCTCTAGATTCTTACTGCCTTTAATATAAAGAAAAATATCTCATCTATACAGCAGAGATAGCAAATTGTCCCAAATGCCCCCATTCTTCCCTTCTTCTATAGCGGTAGAACCCCTGACTTCAAGCCAGGTACATTTCTCAGAATATGAACTACATTTCCCAGCTTCCCTAGCAGCCAGGTAAGACCATGTGACTAAGTTCTGGCCAATAGGGGGAGACCACAGGTTGCTATATGGCAACTTCTGGGTCATTCATGCATTTAAAGACCAGGGCACACATTTAAAGACCAGGGCACGCATTCACAACAGAAGAAATGCAAATTAAAACTGTACTGGGGTATATTTCTCACCTATCAGACTAGCAAAAAGCAAAAGCTTCAAGTACACTATTGGGGAAATCGTGTGGAAACAGATACTCTCACACATTACTGGTGGGAATGTGAAATTACACAGTCCCTATAAGCCAGTCAGGCACCCCAGAATGACACTGAAAATCTACAGGATTTTTGTGCCTTTTCCTGCCCTATACCCTTTAGCCATCACAGGCTCCTCCGGAATGAATCTCTTGCACATTCTATTCTATTTTATTATCTGCTTCTTGGAGGAACCAAGGACTTAGGAAGGACTTAAGAAAAACAACTTAGGAGTTTTGTGTTTGTGATGGTATCAACATAGCAATTCTGAAGCAATTGTGTGTGTATTATAGAACTGACCAAATGAGTAAATATATTGATATAGCTAGGAATCAAGGTTCTAGTGGCAGAAAAAGGAAGAAACAAATATGGAATGAGGGAAGCAAGGAAGAATGCTGTTGTGTTGAAGAGGACTAGAAAGTCAATATAACCTCAAGAATTATATGTTTATGTGTGTGTGTGAGCATGCAGTATTTACAGGAAATGCACATAGGAGACAAATATAAATAATTATCATGTGTGCATGTATATGCGTGTGATTATCTATACATCGTCTACCTCTGTCCACAGAGAGGGACAAAGAGCACTGATGCTGGTTTCTAAATTCTGTTAAAAGGAATTAGGTAAAAACATATCTACACGGAGACAGATATGTGAATATTCATAGATGCATAATCCATAATGGCCAAAACCCAAACATTTCATCCAAATATCCATCAACTAGTGAATTAATTTTTTAAATGTAGTATATCCATCCAATAAAAAACTACCCAGTAATAAAAAGAAAGGAACTACTGATACTTTCTACAACACGAAGAATCCCAAAAACGTTATGCTGAGTGAAAAAAGCCTGCCACAAGAGCCTATGCATTGTGTGATTCCATGCAGGAATAGTCCAGAAAAGGCCAACCTAAGGAGACAGGAATCCATGCTACCTAGGACCAGAGTTGGTGTGGGGCTTCAAGTGCAGACAGTCAAGAGGGAAATTTCCAAGTGATGGACTGTGGTGAGGTGGCACAATTCTCCAAATTGAAAGAACCGCCCCCTCTCCCTTTTGGAGCCTCACGGCCGGGGGCTTCCCTTCAGACACCCTAAATTCCACTTGATGAATTGCAAAGGATCCTCAGTCACTACCTGGGATAGCATGACTCATTCTCCATGGTCCAGAACGGATGTCCCCTCCTCTGCCAGGCCAGGATCAACCCCTTCCTTTTACACACTCTCATTAAACACTCCACACAACTCTGAGAACCCTCTTCACTCTAACTCTTCCAGCTGAATCTGTGCACAGCTGTCCTTCACCACTGGACAGGGAGCTTCCTAAACGCAGGGACCAGGGGATCGTCTTCTACAGCACCTATCAAAGGGGCAGGCACATCAGGAACATTGGCCAAATGGATGAGTAAATGAATGAATGAACAAAGGTATGAAGAACAAGTAAGACAGAAGTGAAGAGAGAAGGAATGGGCTATCTAAATCGACAGATGAACCAATCGTTAAGAAAGTAATGAAAAAACAACTACCAACCCCAGCCCAAGTCCTGGGTAGACCCAGTATTAAATAATCAGCTTGAAGTGGGATTCTGGGAAAACAGGGAAGTAGGAAGCACCAGGAATCTCTTCCCCCACCTAAACAGGTGCACTATTTTGGAACTCTGGAGTCTGTTGAAGAGATGAAAGGCATCCAAATTGGAAAGGAAAATTAAGTTTTCAGATGACGGCCTTACATGTAGAAAGATTCCCCTGGAGCACTTATTGGGAACTAATAAATGAATTCAGCAAAGTAGCAGAATATCAAGTCAACACACAAAACTCAGCTGCATTTCTGTACACAAATAACACATAACCTGAAAAGGAAATTTTAAAAATAATCCCACTTATGGTAGCATCAAAAAGAATAAAATACTTGGGAATTAACCTAACCAAGGAGGTAAAAGATTTGTACAATGAAATCTATGAAACATTTCTGAAAGAAGTTAAAGAAGGCGGAAATAAGTGGAAACACATCCCCCACTCATGGATCAGAAGACTTAATATTGTTAAAATGTAGATACTACTGAAAGCAATCTACAGAGTTAATCCCATACCTGTCAAAATCTTAAGGGCATCTTTTGCCGAAAAACACGTTCTAAATTTCATAGGAAATCCCAAGGGACCCCAAAGAGCCAAAACAATCTTGAAAACGAAGAACAAACCTGGGTGATACAGACTTACTGATTTCAAAACTTATCACAAAGCTACACTAATCAAAACAGTCTAATACTGGCATAAAGACAGACATATGGAACAATGGAATAGAGGAATTCACAGAGATGGCCAAATGATTTTTGACAGGAGTGCCGAGACTATTCAATGAGGGGGAAAGGACAGTATTTTCAACAAATGGTGCTGGGAAAACTGGATGTCCACATGCAAAAGAAAGAACTTGGACCCTTACCTAATACCATATACAAAAATTAACTTGAAATGGATCAAGGGCCTAAATATAATATCCCCAAAAATAAAATGCTTAGAAGAAACAGGACAAAAGCATCACAACTTTGGATTTGGCAATGATTTTTTGGATATGACATCAAAGGCACAGGTAACAAATGAAGAAATTGACAGATCAGACTTCATAAAAATTTTTAAATTTTGTACATCAAGACACACTACCCGGGACGCCTGGGTGGCTCAGTTGGTTAAGCAGCTGCCTTCGGCTCAGGTCATGATCCCAGCATCCTGGGATCGAGTCCCGCATCGGGCTCCTTGCTCGGCAGGGAGCCTGCTTCTCCCTCTGCCTCTGCCTACCACTCTGTCTGCCTGTGCTCGCTCGCTCTCTCTCGCTCTAACAAATAAATAAATTTAAAAAAAAAATCTTTAAAAAAAAAAAGACACACTACCCATGGAATAAAAAAATAACCCATAGAATGGGAGATGATATATACAAATCATGTATCTGATAGGGAATTAATATCCAGAATATATAAGTCCTAAAACTCAACAACAATAACAACAAACGAACAATCCAGTTTAAAACTGGGCAAAGAGGGGCGCCTGGGTGGCACAGTGGGTTAAAGCCCCTGCCTTTGGCTCAGGTCATGATCCCAGGGTCCTGGAATCAAGCCCCGCGTCAGGCTCTCTGCTCAGTGGGGAGCCTGCTTCCCTTCCTCTCTCTCTGCCTACCTCTTTGCCTACTTGTGATCTCTGTCTGTCAAATAAATAAATAAAATCTTAAAAAAAAAAAAAAAGCTGGGCAAAGAAATTGAATAGACATTTCTCCAAAGAAGATATACGAATGGCCAATAAGCACATGAAAAGATGCTCAAAATCACTAATCATTAGGGAAATGCAAATCAAAACTACAATGAGATACTAACCTCACGGCCTTAAAATAGCTACAAAAACAACAAACAAACAAAAACAAGTATTGGTAAGGATGTGGAAAAACTGGAACCCTTGTACACTGTCAGGTGAGAATGTAACATGGTGCAGCCACTGTGGAAAACAGTATGGCAGTTCCTCAGTTAAAAACAGAATTACCACAAGATCTAGCAATTCTGCTTCTGGGTATATACCGAGAAGAATTGAAAGCAGGGATATTCATAAAAGAGATAGTCATACATCCACGTTTGTAGCAATATTATTCACAATAGCTAAAAGTTGGAAGCAACCCGAGTGTCCAATGACAGATGAATGGATAAGCAAAATGTGATATATACATATAATGGACTATTAGTCAGCCTTAAAAGGAAACATATTCTGGGGATGCCTGGGTGGTTCAGTTGGTTAAGCGGCTGCCTTCGGCTCAGGTCATGATCCCGGAGTCCTGGGATCGAGTCCCACATTGGGCTCCTTGCTCAGCAGGGAGTCTGCTTCTCCCTCTGCCTGCCACTCTGTCTGCCTGTGCTCGCTCCCTCACTCTCTCTCTCTCTCTGACAAATAAATAAATAAAACTAAAAAAAAAAAAAGGAAACATATTCTGTAATATGCTACAATAGGGATACACTTTGAGGACATTATGCCAAGTGAAATAAGCCAGTCACAAAAAAGACAAATACTATAAAATTCTACTTATATGAGGTACTTGGAACAGATAAATTCATAAAAACAGAAATTGTAATGGTGGTTGCCAGGGGGTGGACAGAAGGGAAAATGGACAGTTATTATTTTTTGTTTTTTTAAAGATTTTTTTTATTCACCTGACAGATAGAGACCACAAGTAGGCAATGAGGGAGGAGGAAGCAGGCTCCCCGCTGAGCAGAGAGCCCAATGCGGGGCTCGATCCCAGGACTCTGGGATCATGTCCTGAGCCCAAGGCAGAGGCTTTAACCCACTGAGCCACCCAGATGCCCCTGGACAGTTATTGTTATTGGGTACAGTCTCAGTTTTACAAGATGAAAAACATTATGGGGATGGACGGGAGTAATGGTTTTACAACAAAGTGAATCTATTTAATACCACTGAACAGTACACCTAAAAATGGTTAAGATGATAGGGGTGCCTGGGTGGCTCAGCTGGTTAAGTGTCCAACTCGTGATTCTGGCTCAGGTCATGATCTCAGGGTCATCAGATGAAGCCCACCACTGGGTTCTATACCAGGTGTGGAGCCTGCTTACGATTCTCACTCTCCCTCTGCCCCTCCCCATCCCACTCTCTATCTCAAAAAAAAAAAAAAGGTTAAGGTAAATTTTATGTTATGTGTATTTTACCACAATTTTTAAAACCCTACAAAATAGTAACTATGTGAAGGACAATGGTGACAAAAATGACCCTTCTCTTACCTTCATCAAGCAGCCAGCAAACACAAGGAAGCCTTTTGAATGCAGATGCTTGGCCAAGGAGAACCCAAATCCCGAGTCACAGCCTGTGACCAGGACGGCTTTGCTGCCAACCTGTTTCAGAAGGTCAGACCCCACATTAGGAACCCAGGATCCCAAAAGAATAGTGACCAAGCCTCCTCTGGGCAGTAACGATTAGTGTTTCCTGAGTGAGCCAGTCCCAGCCCTGCCCACCTGCCCCTAGCTCTTAGAGAAGCACCATAATAGAGCGGAGAGTGCTTGGCACTCCAAATCAGGAGATAAGATTCTAACCCAAATTCTGCCACAACTGACAATGTTACCCGGGGAAGTCACTGACCCCTTCTGGACTTCAGTTTCTTCATCTATAACCCCCAATACACCACCCCCATCACCACGGTATTTATCATTTGTAACTCTGTGCAAGGCACTCTGCGCACATTTTTCTTATTTAATACCCCACAGTAACTCTACTCGGTAAGTAGCATTATTACACCAGGTTACAAGTGAAGAGACAGATATTTTCTAAATGCCCTTAGTAGTCAGCCCGTGGTAGAGCTGGAACTGACAGCTGGACTGAAAGAATCCCAAATCTGAACTCTTAACCCCTAACCTCATTAGGGAGTGGGGAGGTTGAGAGAGTGAGAAAGTGGTTCCAAGCATCCCAGGGGCACTGAAGCCCCGCCCTGAGGGTGGCCCAGGGATGGGGGCCCCTAGGGAAGGGCTGTGACCACCGTAGCGGGGCTGCCACTCACCGGCTTCACCTCATCGGAATAAGCACGACGGCTGCTAGGGACCAGAGAGGCGGAGTAAAACAGCAGCGAGCGCCTGTGGGAGAAGAGGAGCCGTGAGCAAAGGCTGTGCTCCTACCTGCACCTCGCTCCCAAGGCAAACAACTCAGAGGACCCTCAGCCACCAGTGTGACCCCCATGGCTCCCCACCCCAAGCTGCTGAGGACAGTCTGGTACTACTGCAGAAGATGGTCCTAACTCTGTCCGTCAGCCTTGCTAGGCTGGGACAAAGTCAGCCAGCAGGGGCAGTGGTCATTTTTGCCACTGTGTAGGAATCACCCTCTGGCGATACAGCTTTGTTACCAGTGCCTTCTTCAAATTCAATGTCTTCACCTCTGGGTTTAATGCTGTTTCCTGATAGTTTTTTTTTTCCTTTCCTTTTTTTTTTTTTTTTAAAGATTTTATTTATTTGACAAAGACAGAGAGAAAGCATAAGTTGGGGGGAATGGCAAAGAGAGGGGGTAAGCTGGCACCCCGATGACTAGGGAGCCCAGTGCAAGGCTCGATCCCAGGACCCTGAGATCATGACCTTAGCCGAAGGCAGAGGCTTTAACCCACTGAGCCACCCAGGCTCCCCTGATAGTTTTTTTCAACTAAATTTTTGTTTTGAAATAATTATAGATTCAAATGCAGTTAAGAAATAACACAGAGGGACGCCTGGGTGGCTCAATTGGTTAAGCAGCTGCCTTCGCTCAGGTCATGATCCCAGCGTCCTGGGATCGAGTCCCGCATGGGGCTCCTTGCTTGGCAGGGAGCCTGCTTCTCCCTCTGCCTCTGCCTGCCACTCTGTCTGCCTGTGCTCGCTCTCTCTCTCTCTCTAACAAATAAATAAATAAAATCTTAAAAAAAAAAAAAGAAAGAAAGAACACAGAAAGACACCCTGTAACTTATTACCCAATTTCCCCCAGTGGTAACATTTTGCAAACCTGTAGCACCATATCTCAATCAGGATATTGGAACAGATGCAGTGAAAATATAGCACATTTCTGTCACCACAAGAATCCCTCCTGTTACCCTTTCAGAGACACACCCATTCCTATCCACCCCACATCCTCTTTAACCACTAATCTGTTGTCCATCTCTATCATTTTGTCCTTTCAACAATTTTATATAAATGGAGTCACACACTATATAACCTTCTGGGATTGCCTTTTCACTCAACATAATTTTCTGGAGATTCAACCAGATTATTGCACATATCAATAATCTGTTTATTTATTGCTAAACTGTATTCAATGGTATGGGTATACCACAGTTTTTTTAACTATCAACTATCTTTGTTGGCTCATTTTTGTTTTTAGGTAGGCTCCATGCCCAATGTGGGGCTCACGCTCAACTCTGAGATCGAGCTGCAAACTCTACTAACTGAGCCCATCAGGCACCCGTAACCATTCAACTATTCAAGGGCATCCGTGCTGTTTCTGGTTTAGGGTTATTACAAGTAGAGTTGCTATGAACATTCCTGTGTAAGTTCTTGTACGACTCTATTCTCTTGAGTAAGTACCCAGAGGAACATTGCTGGGTCATACAGCAGATGTGTAGTTAGTTTTTAAGAAACAATAACTGCTTTCCAGAGCAGCGTAGCATTCTACATTCCCAGCAGCAAGGGATGAGTGATCCACTTTCTCCATATCTTCACCAGCATTTGGTGGTGTCAAATTTTTTTTTTTATTTTAACCATGTTGATTATGGTGGTTTCAATGTGCATTTCTCAAATGGCTAATGACATTGAACATCATTTTTTTTTAAGATTTTATTTATTTATTTGACAGACAGAAATCACAAATAAGCAGGGGTGGGGGGGGTGGGGAAGCAGGCTCCCCACTGAGCAAAGAGCCCAATGCAGGGCTCCATCCCAGGACCCTGAGATCATGACCTGAGCTGAAGGCAGAGGCTTAACCCACTCAGCCACCCAGGTGCCCCGACATTGAACATCTTTGCCTGTGCTTATTTGCCATCTGTATATCCTCTTTGGTAAAATGTCTCCTCATGTCTTTTGTCCATATTTTTCTTAAAAAAAAAGAAAAAGAAAAGAATTTATCTTCAAATAATCTCCACACCCAGTGTGGGGCTCAATCTTAAAACCCTGAGATCAAGAGATGGAAGCTCTACTGTCTGAGCCAACCAGGTGCCCCTCTTTTGTCCATATTCTAATAGTATTGTTTGTTCTTTCACTATTTAGCTCTGAGAGTTCTTTACAGGTTTTAGAGGATAGTCCTCTGTTACATATGAGGGATGCAAATATTTTCTCCTATTGGGCAAGCTGTCTTTTCTTCCTCTTCACAGGGTCTTTTGCAGAGGGATGAAGTCTGATTTAGCGATGTTTCCTTTTATGGGTCACACTTTTGGTGTCAAGTTTTAGAATTCTTTGCTTATCACAGAACCCGAGATTTTCTCTTGATTTTTTTCTAAAAGTTTAGTTTTATGTTTGACATTTTAAGCCCATGATCCATTTTGAGTTTTGTATACAACGTAAGACTTAGGTCAAAGTTTATTTTTTTTGCTTATAAATGTCCAACTGCCTGGGTGGCTCAGTGGGTTAAGCCTCTGCCTTCAGCTCAGGTCATGATCTCAGGGTTCTGGGATGGAGTCCCGCATGGGGCTCTCTCCTCAGCAGGGAGCCTGTTTCCTTCTCTATCCCTCTGCCTGCCTCTCTGCCTACTTGTGATCTCTCTCTCTCTCTGTGTCAAATAAATAAATAAAATCTTAAAAAAAAAAAAAATGTCCGGGGCACCTGGGTGGCTCAGTGGGTTAAAGCCTCTGCTTTCAGCTCGGGTCATGATCCCAGGATCCTGGGATTGAGTCCCGCATCGGGCTCTCTTCTCGGCAGGGAGCCTGCTTCCCTTCCTCTCTCTCTGCCTGCCTTTCTGCCTACTTGTGCTCTCCGTCTGTGAAATAAATAAATAAATAACCTTTAAAAAAAATGTCCAACTGCTCCAGAACCTTTTTTTGTTTGTTTGTTAATGTACACTTTTCTGCCTTGAATTGCTTTTGCACCTTTGTCAAACATCAGTTGGGGATATTTGTGCGGGTCTATTTCTGGATTCTCTCTTAGATTTCATTGAGCTATCTGCTCCCATCCTATTTTTCTTTTTCAAAACTGTTTTTGCGGGGCACCTGAGTGGCTCTGTGGGGTAAGCCTCTGCCTTCGGCTCAGGTCATGATCTCAGGGTCCTGGGATTGAGCCCCACATCGGGCTCTCTGCTCAGCAGGGAGCCTGCTTCCCCACTCTCTCTCTGCCTGCTCCTCTGCCTACTTGTGATGTCTCTCTCTGTCAAATAAATAAATAAAATCTTTTTTAAAAAAAACTGTTTTTGCTATTTTATTTTCCTTGCTTAGTTAGTCCTAAAATTTTTCAAACAATCTTGTCCTTATCCACAAAAATCTGATTGTGATTTTGAAAGAAATTGTGCTGAACTCACATATCAATTTGGGTGAAAATGACATTTTTACTTTTTCGAGTTCTTCAATCCCTGAACTTAGTATGGGTCTCCATTTATTTAGATCATTGATTTCTTTCATCAGCACGGTACAGTTTTCTGCAATACAAATCCTGTGCATGCTTACTGTATTTATACCTCTGTATCTCATTTTTGGGGGCATTTTAAATGGTATTGTTTTAAATTTTGACATCCTAAAGTTCATTGCTAGGCTATAAAAACACATTGATTTTCATGTGTTATCTCAATTCCTGGAACAAACCCATTTTTCACAGTTTCTATCTTTATGTATTGCTGACTTCTATTTGCTAATATTTTAAGAATTTCCACATCTCTGTTCATGAGGAATATTGGTGTGCAGGTCTCTTTTTCTGTACAGTCTTTGTCTGGCTAGGGAATCAGGGTAGAACTACTTTCATAAACTAAACTGGGAAATGTTAGTGCTGGGTAGGGATGGCGTTCCCTATGAGGTCTCCACTCTTACTGCCTGGCTGGGAGGGGCTGGAGAGTCTCACTACTGCTCCCAACATGTATGGGAGCATGGGGTCTCATTACTGCTGGGAGATTGGTTAAGTCCTGACTCTGCCAGACTCCCATCCAAGCAGGCAGGGTGCCTGATTACTGCTGGGTGAGAACAAAAGGTCTGGCCCCTCCTTGGCATTCTCGGACACTACCTCTACTGAAGGGACTGGGGTACCCCACTAAAGCCGGGGGGAACTGGAAGTCAAGGCTCAGTACAGCTTTTGCAGGTGCAAGGAGGGGTGAGGTCATAGCACTTCCTGTGGTGTTTGACTGGAGTAGAGCAATTACTGTCTCCAGTTTTCTGTCTTGCTGGGCTGGACTTTGGGCTAAAGAGAGCAGGCTCCTACTGAGGCTTTTTGTCCTGAGCTCACTGTCATTTCTGGGCTGTCAGCCACTTCAGCTCCAGGTGTGGGGTAGATGAAGGGCAAAGGAAACCTAAAGAGCTCATCACTGTGTTGTTTCTTGGGCCCTGAGGTCCCTAGCTGATCCATCTTCTTCTCCACGTCTTATAGAGTCTTGTTATGCTTTTTTTATATAACCTGGGGGCTTTAGTTGTATCCAGTGAGAGGAACAGAGAAAAATACATCTACTCCATCTTTCCAGAAGGAGAAATACTGCTGGGTTTTTTTAAGCTATTTTTTAAAATTTTATTTATTTATTTGAGAGGAGAGAAAGAGACCAAGAGAGGGGGAAGGGGCAGAGGGAGAGGGAGAAACAGACACCCAGCTGAGCAGGAAGCCTGACATGGGGCTCAATCCCAGGACCTGAGATCATGACCTGAGCCCAAGGCAGACGATTAACCAAGTGAGCCGCCCAGGTGCTCCAAAGTACGGTTAATTTTTTTTTTAATTTTTTTTAAATTTATTTGTTAGAGAGAGAGAGAGAGAGAGCGAGCACAGGCAGACAGAGAGGCAGGCAGAGGCAGAGGCAGAGGGAGAAGCAGGCTCCCTGCCGAGCAAGGAGCCCGATGTGGGACTCGATCCCAGGACGCTGGGATCATGACCTGAGCCGAAGGCAGCCGCTTAACCAACTGAGCCACCCAGGCGTCCCATGGTTAATGTTTAAATGAATACTAAACCAGAAACAGTAAACAGAGGTGGCAGGGTCACCTGAGCAGCTGGTGAACAGGGGAGAGGAGGTAGGAGATAAACTTGCTTTTTACCATGTACTATTTTGTACTATGTGAATATATTACCTATTCAAAACACAAAGCTTTTAAAATATTCATAAAAATGTATTATCCCGGGGTGCCTGGGTGGCTCAGTCAGTTAAGCAGCTGCCTTCAGCTCAGGTCTTGATCTCAGTGTCCTGAGATCGAGCCCTGTGTCAGGCTCCCTGCTCAGTGGGGGAGTCAGCTTCTCCCACTCTCTCTGCCCCTAAAGAAACCTTTTTTTAAAATGTGTTACCCAACATTCTTAAAGAACAATGGGTTCACTAGACAGAAACAAGGGTCCACTAGGAAAGTCATCCAAAGTAAACTCCTGTCCTTTTGAATTGCCACAGCAGAGTTTCTTTGGATTTTAAGTCCTGGAGCATGGTGGTCTTAAGTGTGAGCGGAATGGTATGGTTAGTACACCTAAAGGTTGTTAAATGGCTTTATTCAAAAAGAATCATTCTTTTCCCCAAGACCCCAGGGGCTAATCTGCAAAAAAACAAAAAAATGTGTCTCTCCTGGACCAGAGATTTTATGTGTTCTTTCCCTGCAAGTTCCCTTTGTACTACTTGATACTATAAAAAGTAACAGGTAACAGCAAGAGAAAGAATTTATTTCAAACTGACTTGCTCCCAGATTTTTTCTAATCTACCTCCCCATTTTCAAATATTTTTCAGGCCCAAATTTGACTCTCTTTGGGTGTCTTATAGTAAGCTCTACAGCTCAAACCCAGCTGTCAGTGGAGATTTCCTCCTCTCCCGAGAACACAACGCTCCACCCCTCCACACCCACCGCTAAGAGGCAGAACTCTGACAAGGTGAGTGAATGGAGCCAGTGTTAGTTAGCATGGGGAAGCTCCCACAACACCAGAGTATCCTGCTGGGGATGGCTTGGCTTCCCAGCCTTTGCCCCATGGCCATTGCAGACGTGGCAGGATCCCCAGCTTGGGAATGCTTCTCAGTTTGGAGGGTCCCTGGGCCTGGGAAGGCCTCGATACCTCCATTCTCTAACTTCAGTTGACAGGCATCTGTGAAACATGTTAAAATGCAGACTCCCAGGTCCCTCCCATTGACACTCTGATTCAGCAGGAAGAGGCAGAAGCAAGCTGCGGGTCAACCCACCCCTTACTCTAGCTGCCATGCTCGTCTTGCAGGTGGTACAAGTTCGACTTAGGACAGTCAATTTTCTGCGGAGTGGAACCCCAAAGAGGCAGCAGCCACATTCAGAGAAGACCTCACCGACTGCTCTCCTAACCTCCAAGTGCAATCAGATGGGGCAGAGAAAGTACAACCCGGCACCTCCCCCAAGGGCCTGTGGAAGAACCTCCTGGTCCCCAGAGCATCCAGGAACTTGCCAGGCCACATATGAGACACCACCCCAGGCTGGCCGGGCATCAATTCTGACTTCTTCTCCATCTTACCAATCTGTGTCTCTTCCATCATGAATCAGCCACAATGACCCAGCTTTCTGCATGGAGGAGTCATGATTAAGTAATTGGACAGACTGACTATACCAAGATGATGGGGTCTAGGAGGGACAAATGTCAGTGACAGAGTGCAGCCTGGGAGAAATACGGCCTCACGCAGCAGCATATGCAAAAACAATATAGTCCAATCAACCACAAATCACAAGTGATGTGGCTGCCAACAGAATCTACATGAGCCAAGGCTGGAAGGGATAAAGAAGCCCTTCTCCACTCTGCCCAGATCAGGGTCTCCTGGAGTATTGCGTGTCAGGCCCAAGCAGGCGGAGCTGAGCACTGGCCCAGCTGGTTTGTGTAACCAGGTTCCCGGAGGTGGGAAATGATCAGTAACTCACCTCTCCGGGGCCAGCGCCAGAGCCTTCCATAGGAGCCAGAAATTCAAAATCTGAGAGCTGTGCAGAGCCAGTAAGTAGGGTAGGCTGTCAGGTTAGAGTCCTTCAAGAGAGCTGGGCTCCATTCCCCCTTCCAGGGGACGTGGCCTTTGTGGGAAAGGCCATTTCATACACCTCTTCTATGATGTCCTCTGCTAGTTGAAGCCCCTTTCCAACCAAGCCTCTGTAGCCCATGGAAATGCTTTTAAGCAAATGGTCCTAAAAGCCTAAATGCATGTTCTTCCAGACAGATTTATTTATTGGCAGAGAAAATATCCATTGATTTTCTAGCTCCTGAGACTTTACATTTACCCATAATTTCCCTCCTCTCAAATATAGAAGAATGGAAATCGTATTGTTTTTTCCTTGCTCTTGCAGCAAAAGAAGAAAATGGGGTAATAAAGCACTCTGAATCCCCCTGGAAAAGGCAACTCCAGAAGTTCTCAAAGAAGAGCTACTTGTTTAATTTGTACTTAATGCTTTCTCTAAATCACTCAAACCATTCCGGGAAGGCTTGGGACATTTTAATTAACTGGTTTCATGTGTAAGATTTAAATAGAACGATTATCCAAGTGATCAGAGGATTGAGACACATCAACATTCTATGCCTTCTGGAGCGCCGGGGTGGCTCAGTCGGTTAAGCATCCACCTTTAGCTCAAGTCATGATCCTGGGATCAAGTCCTGCATCAGGCTCCTTGCTCATCCAGGAGTCTGCTTCTCCCTCTCCCTCTGCCTGCCACTCCCGTTGCTTGTACTGTCTGTCTGTCTCTCTCTCTCTGTCAAATAAATAAAATCTTAAAAAAAAAAAATTCTATGCCTCCTGATGCAATGTTCCAAGTGGGGCATCACCTCACTTAGGGGGGATCCTTCCAAACACACACATATGAATGACCACACAAACCCAAACTGACATTCTTCCAAAGTGGCAAGGTCATGAACAACCAAGACTGAAGAACCACCCCTAGTAGGAAGAGTTTGAGGACACATGACAACTAAAGGCACTATGGGAGCCTGGTTTGTACCCGGGACAAGTAAAGGTCCATTAGTAGGCCACTTGGTGAAATCTGCATCAGCAGATTAGTTCACTGGTATTACTGCAGTGGTCACTTCCTGGTTTAGATGGTCATGCTACAGTTTGTGAGAGGTCAACCTCCGGGAAGTGAGGTGAAGGAGATACAGGAACTCTCTGTACTCCTTTTGCAACTTTCACATAAGAGCAATTATTTCAAAAGAAAAAGCTGAAAAACACAAAGCAGAGATGAAAGATCTTCTTCTGCACCCTGTGAAGGTCTTTGTCTTCTGAGGACACCTTTGAGTTTCCTCCGATGGCGACAGCAGGAACTGACAGACATCTTTGAGAGTCAGGCCTTCTCGCCTCCTGCAGCATCCACGTGTGAGGAACTCTGTTTTGCTCAGAAACTGTGACCCTCAAGGGCACCTCCAGCCTTTTGCTTCTTACCTTGTTCCATTTTCTCTGCCGTAGCAACACAGGGTTCTTCCTGGGAGCTGGGACAGGGGTCTGAAGAGGCGGGTGGACAGCATGGTGGCCACGAGAGGTAGAACAGTGGATCTCCTCCTCGTGGGTTCTGAAACACAAAATGCACCCTTAGTGTTGCCTTGTTGCCTCCATGGGCGTACCCTTTGGGGCTGAGGCAGGGTCCTCCCGCACATCCCTCATGAAGCTGCTGCTTCCTATGATGGAAAGAGTCAGGAACTGCGTTCTAGTTCTGGCTGTGCCACCACCCCCTTGGGCAAATGTGGGTGGGCTGTCACCCACCTGTAATGTGAGAAGGTGGGACCGGACAGGTGATCTGACAACCAAGTGAAGTAGCAACCACAGGGGACACTTGGGGACCCACCCCGTGGGTCATGGAGCCTCACGGAGCCCCATTCTCATCGTGTTCCCCATAACCAGCAGATCATCAGTCTGTGGTGACCCCGGGCATCAGCCTGCACACTGTTTGGCCATAGGCCTCCAAGTGCAGCTCTTTCAGCCCCACACAAATCACTGGGCTCCACCCAGCCCCTCTCTCCCCCAGCCTGCCACACACAGGATCTAGCTCTGACGCTCAACTCAGCAGTAGCTCTGTAGCCTGGAAACTGAAGCTAGAAAGTGAGACACACTTCCATCAACCTCAATTAAAACACACACACACACACACACACTGAGTCTCACCCCCCACCACCACCCTCTTCTGAAGTCATATCAACCTTATTGCAACAAGGCCATGTACCACAGGGTGTCACCTTAAGTTTCCTTAAGGCTACTCAGCACCAGGACTAGCTGTGCACAATTAACTATTGACTGCTGTGTGCCTCAGTGGCCCTCCTGGCCCAGGGGAAGGAAGGAGAGGCCAGGAGGGAGCTGAGAAAGGCAACCACAGCCAGAGGAGCTGCTGGTCTTTTCCTGGTGGACCATCCTAGCCTCTCTGCACATCTGCCTGTGGTTTGTTACACCACTGTTATCAGGAACGGGGCTGTGCCGGGGAGGCAGTTCCTCCAGGCCCTCATGCTGCCACCTGAATCCGATTGATGACCAGCTACCAGGGTCACTTGGGAATCAATTCGTCATCTAGCCAACCACTGCATGGTTCACTGTGGGCGGCAGGTGAAGGTGTCTGATCTGTTCAATCCTCAAGAAAGGGAAACAAATAGGGATCGCTTGGCCTGTGTGATCTTTCCTGGACTATGTGACAGGCTCTTGCTCCCACTCCTGTCCCTCCTCACTACAGTATTCTCAACACCGTACTCAGAAAGATCTTTATAGATCCATCAAATGGGGGCCTGGGTGGCTCTGTCGGTTAAACGTCGGCTCAGGTCATGATCCCAGGGTCCTCAGATTGAGCCTCCCATCAGGCTCCCTGCTCAGCGGGGAGTCTGCTTCTCCCTTCCCCTGCTCATGTTCTCTGCCTCTCTCTCAAATAAATAAAATCTTAAAAATATATATATATATATATATATATATATATATATATATATATGTCAACTTATGTTAACTTCTTCGCCTAAAAGCCTTTTCTCTATGCCTGCTGGGCATAGGCCCCTGCCTCCCTTCCCAACCTCGTCTAGTACCACGCTACCCCCAGCTACGCTGACCTTCTGAAAGCTTCTGGTGTGTGTGCCAAGCTCTTTCCTGCCTCAGGGCCCCAACCTTTGCTCTTCCCTCACTCTAGGTAGCTGAGTCCTTCTGACTCTTTGGACTTCAAAGGGACTGTCCCAGATCCCCCAGGCAGCATAGAGGGCCTGCTCTCTGTAAGATCATTCTTCAATCCCAAACCACCGTGTTTCTTTACTTTATCCTCCCCTTCTGGACTGTAAACTCGGTGGGGCCAGGAGCCTTGTTGTCCACATCCCTCATGCCCAGAAGAAGCCTGACACAAAGGAGGCATTCATAGAGTCTCTGCGAGTGGGGATGAGTTGTGTGTAGAAAAGCAACCTGCAGCCAAAATTGGAGTTACCACAGTGAACACTTGGCAGGCAACAACAACATGGAGCCCAAACCAGCTCTTCAGAGAAGGCACAAGGCCACGGGGCACAGAGGCTTCCCAGTGTGCCCCTCCCCCACCCCTGCGGCTGATAGGGCCTAGCACAGGCACCTCAGCCTCTCCCCTCAGGACTGGAGTCTGAGCTCACTGCCACCGGGGCACTCCAAATCCAGTAGTCTATAATTAAAGCCCTTCATCCCTTCTGCTCAGTGTCTGTGGCAGAGATGACTTCAGTATTATCTCCACACAGAGGGCTGCTTTCAATTTTATTTTCCCTCAAGTCAGCACTATGGGAAAGTGCTCGAGTAAAAATAGCCTAAAATACATGAAAACTCGGCTCTTTGAATAATGCGCTGTTGGTGACCTTGTCTCTTACACACAGAATGGTAGGATTTTAGATCTCCTCTTCCTTTATAAGTTTCTAAAACACGTTGCTTTCCCTACGGCAAACACAGTGTTACAGGCCGTGTGATTCCCATGTAGGCTTTGGGGATGTTTGCCATCTTAACGCCTGGTGCTGGGCTTTCTTCTCTGTAAATATGAAGTGCTCAAACTTGAAAAGCCCTCACTTGCCTTTTGGTTTGGAAACAGAGGTGGCTGGGAGAGGTGCGTGTGGCAAGAAGGCAGAGCACCTTCGGGGGTGGTGGGTGAGGGACAGTCTCCTGGGCCTTGAACCCAGTCAGCTGCCCCAGGGGTACCTGGCACAGAGGACTTGAGTGCCAGGGACCAAACTTATAATATATGGTCATGAAATCAAAATGCTCACATGCCAATCTGGAACCTGGGAGAAAATTTTCTTTTCCTCTCTTTTCTTTTTTTTTTTTTTTTAAATATTTTATTTATTTGTGAGAGAGAGAGTGAGCACAGGCAGACAGAGTGGCAGGCAGAGGCAGAGGGAGAAGCAGGCTC
>ML095651.1:19806-42190 GCA_003697995.1 Taxidea taxus jeffersonii
TGCACAGGCAGACAGAGTGGCAGGCAGAGGCAGAGGGAGAAGCAGGCTCCCTGCCAAGCAAGGAGCCCAATGTGGGACTCGATCCCAGGACGCTGGGATCATGACCTGAGCCGAAGGTCCTCTCTTTTCTTTTTAAAGATTTTATTTTTTTATTTGAGAGAGGGAGAGCACAAATAGAGGGAAGGGCAGAGGGAGAGGGAGAAGCAGACTCCCCACTTAACTGACTGAACCACGAGGCATCCCAAGGGAGAAACTTTTCTGATACTAAGAACACCTGGGTCTACTCTCCAGGGCACTCTCTTTCCATCAATGTGGCACCCACGCATAACCTGTGGAATGTACCTTCTCTTCAAAAAAATAGTGTGTGCATCCTCGCCCCAGTGCTGGGCTCCCCTGTGGCATGCTACAGGACTAACTCGCGGAGGACGTAGCTGGTTGCATTCCTGTGGGTTAGGATCAAGGTCTCTCTTGCAAGGGACAGACATTGCCCATCCTGAAATCCTTGGAGAAAGTGAGGTCATCAGCAGGCAACAGGAACACAGGAGGCAGGCCTTAGGCAGGAAAGAGAATGTATGTGTCTTTAGACGTGAAGTCTGGATGGGCCTTGGCACTACCATGTTGGAAAGGTAGCCCCTATCCTACTGAGGAGGGCAGGATAGGTTTAGGCAAGAAATGTTCCTATGTAGGAACCCCACACTAAGGAGCTTAAGACCAGTGAATCTTCTGTGTGAGATTCGAACATCTGACAACCAGCAGCCTGCCTCCAACGTGTTCTACCTGGCTGTTTCCGTTTGGCCAGCCTAGTGTTTTAAAAGGCAATGTAACTAGGCAGCTAAGTTATGCTTTAACTCAATACAAAGTTTACACCTACTATCTATCTTAAGCCTACCCACAATCACCTTTGTTAACTTCCTGGATTCTATGGGCATTTGAGTTTGAAATCCTACTGAGAGAGATAAATATTTTTTCCTTTGGCCATTTCCCTTCTTGTTACTTAGCACAGGCTTGCCTAAAAGTTCCAGGCCAGCTCAGCTACATATGCTAACTGCACAGTTAACGGGGCTTCCTTAAGGCCATGCAAAAGGGAAAGGCTTACAAGGCTTAAAGCCCTAATTCAAAAAAGATGACCATTATTCCTTAGAGAGAGGACTATTCTGGAACCAAAATCTAAAAGCATTTACAGAGGAACATTAAATGATAAAGCAAACAATGATCTCATCAACATTTTATCACAGATGCAGAGGCAACTCATACAGCTGTCTATGACAGAGACCTTCAGTAAAAGCCAAGGATTTACCTATACAGCCCAGTTCGGTGAAGGCAAACCTAACGCAGGCACTTCCGTTAGTCTGTGTGAGACAGTCAGTCACCTGATGAAACTCAGGTGATGTCAGCTCTCCTCAGATAACACAGCACCAACACTCTGTGAAGTGGTGATCTTTTGGGTGTCTGTCCTGCTCACCCGATCCCTGCCCTCTCAGACCTGTGTCTCGCCCACAGGATTTGGCCTCCGCAGCTACAGTTGGCCAGTGAGACCTCCCCTCTGGTCACTGAGGACTGGGTCAGGGAGAGAACCCATCATTCTGTCCCCTAGGGCTGTGAAAGAATGCAAATCAGCCTGGGGGTGGGGAGCAGGGACAAGTGATCAGCACTTGGGGGGCGGGCAGCCGTGTTACACTGCCCTTGAAGCCAGAGAGGATGGAGAAACCCAACCTGCAGAGAGAAGAGTCAGGCACACATGCAGCAAGGAGGACAGATGGACAGGGAGAAACATGAGAAACACAACAGCAGAGCCTCCTCCTGAAAGAGCTGCTTCTGAGACCCATTTGTCCTCCTGTCCTCCAGCTCTGTAAGGCACTTGAGGTCTTTATTCTCCATGGGATTTAAATAAGCTTAAAGTCTCTGTTCCTTGTGGCCAAAACAATACCAGCGAAAATGCACAGAAGCAGAGAGAACATTATTACTAATTCTTAAGCTTGCCCCATCTTGACAATGCCAATAGATCTTGGCAGTTATAACAGGAAACCGTGTCTCCCCCTCTCCACTTCTCATCTGTCCTGCCCCGAGAGAAAGTATTAGAGCTGTCAAAATTGCCATAAGTGCCAGCTTAAGCAGGCACTCCATCCCTAGGATAACAGGGGTCGCCTATCAAATTCAAGTCAGATCCCTAAACGACGGGACTCTCAGGGCTCCACTGGTGGGCTCTTCCCATACCCACCGTGAGTGCGCAGAGCTTTAAATAGGATTTATATGCTGCCAGCTCCTACATGTTTATCTCCAACCAGCCTTCTCCAAATTCCAGACTTACATAGCCACCTGCCCATCTAACAGCTCCACTGGAATGTTTAATAGGTTATCTATTATAACTTATAATAATCTGTCCAGGGGCGCCTGGGTGGCTCAGTGGGTTAAAGCCTCTGCCTTCGGCCCATGTCATGATCTCGGGGCCCTGGGATCGAGCCCCACATAGGGCTCTCTGCTCAGCAGGGAGCCTGCTTCCCCCTCTCTCTCTGCCTGCCTCTTGTCTACTTGTGATCTCTGTCTGTCAAATAAATAAATTAAAAATCTTTTTAAAAAAATAATAACCTGTCCAAAATCGAGCTTGTGCTATGGCACTGAGTACCTGTTTTTCTACATCTTCTTCATTTTTAATCCCTCTTTATCTTGCACTCCAAAGCTAAGCTGTTGGCAAATCCGGACTCCACCTTCACAATGTGTCTAGAGCCCTCTGCTATCATCTTTGCCTAAGCCATCTTCACTTCTTGCCTGGATTATTGCAATCGCCACCCAACTTGGCTCCCTGTTTCTACCCTTGTCCCCTTTCAGACACTGCTCGACACGGGCCTGCAGGATTCTGTGAAATATAACTCAGATCATGTCACTCTGGCACCAAACTCTTGCTGGCAATAAAAGCCAAAATCACTATAGATTGCCCCCAAGACCCTCCATGATCTGGGTTGTCATCCCCGCCCCCACCATTCTGCACCTTGGTTACAATGGCCTTCCTGCTATACTTAGAACATGACAAGTAAGCTCCTGCTTCGGAAACTTTGCCCTTACTTTTCCCTCTACTTAGAATATTCTTCCCCTTACTATCCACAGGGCTTCTTGTCACACTTCAGTCTTTTACTCAAATGTTTCCCCAGTAAGACATTCCCTGGCTACCCCATCAATCCCACCCCACCATGGTATTTTCTATTCCCCCTCCCCTGCTGCCATCCCCCAACCTTGACTTACTACACTATAACATTATACACACTATACTTATTTATCTTATTTGTTATCTTTCAGACCTTTTAGAACGTAAACTCTGAGAGCGGGGATTTCGTCTGCTTTAGTCACTGTCATACCCCCAACACCTAACACTGCCCTCTACACAGTAGGCACGTAATATGTAAATTATTTAAGGGGGTTTTAGGCAGAGGTATACTATGATCAGACTTACTTTTTAATACAATAAGCCTCACTGGGTTAAGAATAAACTGAGGATGAACCAAGGCAAAAGCAGGGAGACCATTTACATGCTGAGGCAGTAATCCAGGGCCACAATTTATAGCCATAAAGGTTGTGCACTGCACAAGTCCAGTGAAATGTGGAAAGACACTCTCTGGAGATATACAGAAGGGCTGCGGGCCCTAGTTACCATGAAGGTAACTAGAAGTGGTCAGAGTCTGGCTACCTTTTGAAGGTAGAGCCCCATATGATTTAACTGACAAATTTAATGGAAAATGTGCAAGACCAAAAAATCAAAGATATTTCCAAGATTTTTGGTGCAGATGTCAAATTATTATTATTATTATTATTATTATTATATCAGCACAACTGACAAATTAAAGAGCCATTCTATTCATAAGTCCTTACCACATTTCAAATCAGGATATACAAGCTGGGCCTCACCTGGGCCTCCAAATCACTATAATTTTCTCATCTACTCATTAGCATTTGCTATACCATCGCTCAAGCCCTGTACTCTCCAATTTCCATGTTTTGCTCATTCCATACCACATCTGACTTGTTCCTAAGACCAAGTCCTGATTCAAAGAACACTCCTCCAAGATGCCTTTCCTGATGCCCTGACTTTAAAAAATCAATCTCTCACCCACAGTTCCATTCCATCCTTTCCTTCTGTGCCTCTGTAATAGCACTTAGAACAGCACTTACCTAAGCAAGAAGTATTAGAGGTATTTCTGCTTATAAGTACTCACAGCCCCTATCCACCAACTCCCACCTGGACTGTGCGCTCCCCACAGATAGGGTCCACGTGTTATAGCACTGACTTCGCCTTCTCCAAAATATCTACTCTGGTGTCTGACAGGAAACAGACACTATGCACATGTGTATGGAGAGAGTATGAAATCTGCAGCAATTTCAAAGGTCAGCTTCCACGCCCGCCAGTGGTGTATTTAAACCCATGCAAAGCCGGGCTCCAAAGCTCAGGTAGAACATATGCTGCGTTCTGAAGGATCCCGGCGGCAGTAGGCCTGTGGGCAGCCCTCCGTAATGAAAGACGTGCCTCTGCGACTACCCCACCGCGACCCGGGCTAGCCCGTGACTGCATCAGCTGACTCCAGGCCGATTTTGGCCGACCGTCGGGAAAAAAACGCGCAGGGCTCAACGACACGCACAGGGCTCAACGATGCGAACAGAGCCAGACCCGCCCCGATGCGGCTGCGGACCAGGAGGACACCTTCTCTCGCACGCTCGCACGCTCGGGGACTCAAGCAGAAACCCGGAGGCCCGACAGGCGCCCGCGCCACCCAGCTCCACACCGCGCGGAGGGCCGCGCAGCGAATCGCAGGGCAGCAGTTGCTTCCCGCCGGCCGGAGGCGGGAGCCAAGGGGCTCGGCTCGAGCCGTGCTCCCATTGGCTGAGACGGAACCGCCCAGACAAAGCCCGGCGGTCCGCGCCGGCGACTGGGCATGCCCTGACCTACCACCACCTCGGCATCCCATCCCCAGGCTGCCCCCGCGGCGCCTCCACCGTGCTCCCCACCCCCACTCCCCGTCCCGGTCCGGCTGCCTGTTGGGTCGTCCAGCAGCCTCAGGCTCAGCTCGTGCTCAAGGCGGTTGGACCGGCAGCCTAACCGTTCTCTACCGTCCTTCCCTGGGCGCGGCGGAGGGGGAGGGGGGAGCACTCCCGAAGTCCTGAGGACAGGGCTTCGCGGAGGACGCAACGTGGGGCAGGAGGAGGGAGACTCGGTGAAGAAGGGGGCGGCCCCAGGCTGGGGCTGGAACTACCACCTTCGGTACTGGCTCGGCTTCCGACTACGAAATGACCTTGGGCTGCTTCCTTCCCTACTGGGGGGCCGGGGTGGTCTTCTGTAAAATGCGGGGGCGGGGAAGGATGAGGCCCGAAGGTTTCCCCTGGGCGCCTCGCGGCTGCGCATTCAACCTGGGCCTCCTCCCGCTGAGCACATTTTGCCTAACAATAAACGCCAGACGGGCTCCCAGAGCGAGGACTGAAGGCCTAGGAAGGTGGTGGGTGAGAGCCACCTGGGACTGAGACGGATGTGGGCAGGATCCGTCCATCTTCCCACCCTTACCCCGGCCGCAGCTGCAGGGCCAGACCTACAGGAATCCGTGCCACAACCCCACCCGTATCCTGGAGACTCGGCCAAGGGGCCGCGCAAGGCCAAACCAAACTGAGCAGGGGGCGTTGGCGCATCCCGCCGGAGCTGCAGAGATGCGGACCCCTCCTCTTACCCCAGACCAAATGGGTGGAGGGGCTCCGGCCGCGGAGGGCCCAGCCGGCGCGTTCCCCCGAGCCCGACGCTTTGCGGGTACCGGCGCTCCTGGCTTGGACCGCCCAGTGGGGGCGCTGCCGCCGTTTCCTTTTCGAAGCCCCTCTACACGCTCCCAATACTGCGGCTTCCTACTTCGGCTCCCGGATGCCGCCGTGCCTAGACACGGTGGGGGCAAGCTGTCTGGCGGCGCGGCGCGGGGCGGGGCCGACCGCGGGCGTCGCCGGGGCGGGGAGAGCGCTCCTGCGTCCTCTCCTTCCTCGCCAGGTGTCCCGCCCAGCCCTCCTCCCGCAGAGGGTACCCCCAATCTGGCTCCCAGCCCAAGATAAACCCCTTGCCAGGCGCTGAGCTCCACCGCCAGCCGCGTTCTGGAAAGTCTGGGGCTCTCGGGCTGGGAAGAGCAGGTGCTGCACCAGGAACTGAGGGAACCTGGTGAGGAGTGAGGCTTCTTCTAGCTTCTGTGCGTGTTTCCTGACTTTCGAACTCATCGGAGTTCGTTGGGTGGTTTTTATATTTGTCTTTTGATCGGATGGACTGCATTTAAAGAATTACTCCTATGAATCTTTAAAGGTAATTTAAGCACAGTTCCCAGAATTTAAACAACAGAACGTCAGGGGAACTGGCCACAGAGCAGTGTGACCGCGCCCAGGTTCTAGGAGGAAAAGCCGCCTGAGGAGAGAGACTATCGACAAATTAGTGACAGGGGCTATGTTAACGTGAAATTACAGAAGCGCTGATTGGAAAGGGGCCACGCAGATGAAAAGGAGACGGAAGTGCTGGCCTGGTGGAACTTTAGAAGAAACTTGTCAGCTCCGTTCCACGGGCTTTTGAGAGTTACTGTTTCTTCTTTATCCCCAGCTTCTGACACAATAGTGTCTTGAAGAATGGGAGGATCACAAAGGCAGGATGCACTTGATTCTCTGTACCCATTTTACAGACAAATTGAAGCCAGCGTACTTTTCTTCAGTGTTGTGTTTCAGAATACTGGCTCTGTACGCCATGCCACAGCCATAACATAAATCGTTACACTGGGTTGCTGGTTACACTTTGAGGGTTATGCATGGCTAGAAAGGCATTTAATGAAGAATTACCATTTCCACCTAGAAAAATCAGAGGTCCTGACTTTGGACTGAGAATTAAACGGAAATGTAGTTCTAGTAATAGAAGATAGGGAAAGGACACTGGACCTGAAGTTATATCCGACTGCACCTGTGGCTGACCTCACAGCTTCCCAGCCCATCTTTTTATACCAGCTTTGCTATGGCAAATGACTGCATACGGGTATTACCTGAGAGCACCTCGCCTCAGCTGCACCTTTGCTGGTCTGCACCTCCGAAGCTCTGGTCTTCCCTGCCATAGCAGCTAAGGACCCTTGTGGAAAATCCCTGCCCATTCCGACGAAAGTGCATACCTGCAAATGCAAAAGAACTAACACCTGCTAGGGACATGCTTTGAAGCAGAAGGGAACTGGTGGAGAAATATTCCCCTCTTCCATTCTTCCGGTGGGCAGTTCCGAGGTGCATTCTGTGTAGTTCCTAAGAGGACAGAGCCCGGGTTGCCCACGATGGTGCCCAACTTTATCAATTCAGTACTGCCCGCTTGGATTGCTTTTTTCTGTTCTTCCTTGCTTGCCTGATCTTCCTACCCCTCCACTCCGGTTCCTTGGGATTTGTTCCCAAAATAAACTACCTGTAAGGAAATGCTTGCTCAGAGTGTTTTTCTGGGGAACCCCGGCCAAGCCAGCCATTAACCCAAAAGAGGCATCTCTGCCCACCTTTCAGGGTCATTTTTGGCAGACCTTTCCCAAGTCT
The DNA here is from genome assembly GCA_003697995.1 of Taxidea taxus jeffersonii. Taxonomy (NCBI): domain Eukaryota; kingdom Metazoa; phylum Chordata; class Mammalia; order Carnivora; family Mustelidae; genus Taxidea; species Taxidea taxus. The sequence goes on from ML095651.1 coordinate 27,358, forward strand.
GCTGATGAGGAATTTGTTCAGCCTGAGCTTTTGCTCCTTTTATCTCCCAGTTGCCCTACCCTCTAGGGAATCCCCAATAAGCTCTCAGAGAAAGGCAGGACTATTGGTGACTCCCAAGGGATAGGACCAGCTGAAGGCCTGGGTCTAAATTAGAGTCTGACAAAGTCATTCTCAGCACCCCTTAAATCTCTCCCCTGTTTCCAAGGTTCTGGCTGCTGACTTTGAACCTGAAAAACCCTCAGCTCTGGGGTTGAACATGGAAGCAGAGACAATGTGAGACCCAGTTCACTCCCAGTACAGCATATGCCAAGATTCTGTCTCCTTTCTGCCCTCCTCTTCCTCTCATCCCCTTGTAAAAGCAGTTCCTCTACCCAGATAAAAGATCTCAGGCCAGGGTTTGTGGCACCTAGCATGTTTCATTTTGACACCAGTGGTGCTGTTGCAAATTACCCAGCTAGTCTAGGAGGGAAGCAGCCCTTCCCCTCTGCCTTCAAGGAAGGAGATGAGACATGTACATAAGTTAATGAATCATTAGAAGTATTGTAAGTCTTCTAAAAGAGGAACATGTAAATGTAGTAGGACTTCGGGTAGGGCTTTAGGACGGGCTTTGTAGAAGAGGTAGCATCCTTAAAGACCCAGTTGGAAGGAAGCCCCCTGAAGAAATCCTACTGCCCAGAGGGCCACAGTGTTGGCTCCTGTCCCTATCCGTTCCTAATTGCCTCCTCACTCACACACTTCCTGAATCCCCGTCAAGCTAACCATTCCCTCATCTTCTGAGGCCCCAGCCCTTCTCTTCTAGACCTAGCCCTGCCCCATCTCTGAATGCCCTTGGTCTTCTCTGCCCTCAGTGTTAAGTGTTGAATGTCAAATGATGCAGGTCAAAAACTGCCCTTGGCCAGCCACCTTGAAGCCCTGTGGGAGCGGAGCCCACCTGTGCAGCCCTCAGCACTGAGCATTGCTGGGGAAGACAGAAGAATAACACCATTTACTAATCCAAACCCTACAGGGCTTCTCTTTGTTTTGATACAATTGAATTTTCTTTAAAAAAAAAAAAAATGGGAGACTAGATATCATGCCATTAATTCTGCAGAATTTAGAAGTATCAAGAAGCTTTTTTTTTTCTATAATTGACAGTGAAATGAAGAAAAAGCTCAGTGGATTTTTCTAAAATTGGTGGTGCTCAGAATTTAATGCGCTGCAAAGAGGCCTAGATCCCGATGTGACCATAATACTGAATTCTGCTCATGAATGAGAACTAGAGGCCAAGTCTTTTCCCTGCAGTGAATGAGCAAGTAAAACAAGAGCTTGGGCCTTTCTGGAGAAAGAGGGGCCATGTCAGGCACCCGCATCCTCACCCCCTCTCTGTCTTTTGACTCCACTATATTTAACTAAAATTTGTTTTTGTTTTTGGGTTTTGTTTTTTTTTTTTAAGATTTTATTTATTTGACAGACAGATCACAAGTAGGCAGAGAGGCAGGGGGAGAGAGAGGAAGGGAAGCAGGCTCCCTGCCGAGCAGAGAGCTCTATGCGGGGCTCAATTCAGGGCTCAATTCGGGGCCCAATCCCAAGACCCTGGGATCATGACCTGAGCCAAAGGCAGAGGCTTTAACCCACTGAGCCACCCAGGCACCCCGGGTTTTTTTTTTAACCACAGTTCAGTATGAGGAGTAGTTTCGAATTTTTTTTTTCTTTTTAAGTGGGCTCTGTGCCCAACATGGGGCTTGAACTCAGAACCCTGAGATCAAAAGTCACATGCTCTACCAAGTGAGCCAGCCAGGTGCCCCAGTAGTTTGGAAATGTAAGCTAAGTATCTTTGCAGTAATTGGGATCTTTGAAGAGGGAGAGTATGAGAAGGTAAAAAACAGTGTCCCCACCTCTGACCATTCACCCCAAGCTAGAGCAACCCATAAATCTCCTTCCTTCCTTCTTTCAGTTTACATCTGAGCCTTATTATGTATCACAAGCATTGTGCTTTGTTCTCAGAATGCAGTGATAACCAAATGCTGGGTCCCTGTTTTCAACAACACCACTGAGCAGTTAATTGCTATGTACCAGACACTATGCCAAGAGTTTTGTCTGCATTATTTCATTTAATCTCTGTAACGATCTTAAAAGTGACCGAAGATTATCCCCATTTTGCATCTAAGGAAATTGAAGCAACACAACGATCAAGTGACAGAGACAGATGCCGCATAAGTCCATCATATTCCAAACACTCGCTTTCTTTTTTTAGAGAGAGAAAATGTCCAAAAGCTGGGGGCAGGGAAGCAGAATAGAGAGAGAGAGAAAATCTCAAGCAGGCTCCATGCTTTGTGCAGAGACTGATGTGGGGCTCATTCTCACGACCCTGAGATCACGACCGAGCTGAAATCAAGTTGAATGCTCAACAGACTGAGCCACCCAGGTGCCCTTCAGAGACTTTCTTTAAGCCTACCACCAGCTGTCCTAAGGATCTTGCTTTTAGAAAGGCTGAAAATTCCAGTTTACAAGGGTCTTTGGAATAGAGAATTTTTTATAACCTGTTGGGTATTCTTTCTGTGAATGATCTAACAGAAACTCAAATGCCTTATTACATGGAAATTTCTTTCAACAAATACAATACAGATGCCAAGATCTGATGCCCTCAGCTAGGAAAAGTAATTATAGGTTCTAATTGACCATATACACTTTGAAAGAGAAAAATATGGGACAAGATTCTCAAACCTTAAATCTGATTTAATTTTCTGACCTTCAAATTATGTTTTTTCAAAGAATATTTGTTACAATAAACTCTTGAAAATCAGGATAACAAAACATACGCTTATTTTGATTCATATCTTTGCAATTTTTTTCCAAATGAATATGTATTTTTTAAACCATTTTCTGCTTCTTGGACCAAGGACAGAGCCTACTAATTCCGAAGAGAAATCAAATTGCCAGGCTGCTGCCTCTCTATTTTGGGTTGCCAGAACTTCTTTCCCAAGGCATATCTGCTCCTCCCCAACTCCCTCCCCTCAACCAGGCTCTTCCCAAGATTTGAAGGTTTATTTCTCACATTCAGTGTTCACTCACCTTAGCTGGTGGTGGGGTAACAACGTCCCTCAGCACTATCAGCTCACAGGGTGCTCTCCAGGTAAGTTACAAGGCAGATACACCTGGAATCCTCTTAATGCTCAGTTAATAAGGTATAATACACACCCCTGGAAATCTCTTCCAAAATGTATGTGTATTATTTCAATGCTAGCCTTTAGCAGGGAAGGGAAATTCTCACGCTCATTTGAAATAAAATGAACTAATGATAAAATACAATATTTAGAGTTCTGGATGTTTGTGTGTTTGTCATTAAATAGGCAAAGTTCAGCCTTGTAAGTGTTTGTTTTAAGCTTAAAATGTCTGTGACTTTGGCCCACTGACAAGCAGAGAGTCAAGAGTAAATGCCACTGATTAGGAACAAATTAAGAAAAAAATTATGCCAAAGGGCAGCTCCAGCACACTTCACCTTAAGCTCCCCCTGCCAGGTATATGTAGACATAAATGAACATAGGAAATGGCCTGAACAGAAATATCTGGAGAATGCCCTGAGCATGACCCAGAATCAGGACCTGAGAAAGATTTCAATATGGCCAAACAGCTTTAGACAGAGTTAGTTGTCAGAAGGTGGGACCAAAACATACTCCTTGAACATCATCAGTGGAGGTAAGGAAGAGTATGTCTGGAGTATAGGAGATCCCTTACGGGTGTCTCTTAGTATTCCCATACCCTGTCATTAAAGTCAGTGGAAACTACAACAATCAAATTCAGGCAGGACTACTAATGACCTTGATCCTCCGTGAATGAAGGTCCGGGGTCTCCTACCAGGTAAAGAAGCACAACCAGACAAGGATGAAGGGAATATGGAATGGGCAGTAGGAAAAGGTAGTTATAAATATCAGCTACAACCACGTGACCAGTTACAGAAAACAAGGACTGTAATTGTCATGAAGATTTCTTCCTTATTTTGTGGTGTGTATCTGTGTTTAATGTCTTTGTTTTCTTTCCTCTATTATCCCTCTATGTAACAGAAGATATTTTGACTTTATATCATAGTATTGTTAATTTTACAACACAGTATTTCAGTTAGGGGATATGAAGGAGAGAAGTTAGTGCATTTTCAATTGTATACAGGAGAGTCATGTCAAGTTAGGTGGATTTGTTACCTTGTTAACTGCCTTCATTTGGATAGTAAGTACGGTTTAAGGATCTATGCATGGGGGCCAAGTTAACACAGAGGAGCTGTTGATGTTTCATTTTATATGCCAACTTGGCTAGTCCACAATGCCCACATATTTAGTCAAACATTATTCTGAATCTTTTTGTGAAGATGTTTTTAGACAAAATTAATATTTAAATCAGTGGACTTTGAGTAAAACAGATTACCCTTCATAGCTTGGATGGCCTCAGCCAACCAAATAGGAAAACTGAGTGACTTGTCTCCAAGGGTGACTGACCCCCTCAGGAGAGAGAATTCTGCCAAGAGACCGCCTTTGGAATCTTCTCTGGAGTTCTTCCCCAGGCCTCTACCCTACTGGCCTATGCTGATGATTCTGAACTTGCCAAGCCTCTACAATCATGTGAGCCAATTCCTTAAAATCCCTCTCTCTCCTGCCCAAACCCTCGCTCTTCCCACCCCTCTCTCTCTTCATCCATACACATCCTGTTGGTTGGTTCCTCAGGGCACAGCAAGTCATTCTTGGGGGTGTCTCCTCAAATGGCTGTTCATTTTCTTGCATGACGTGAGGATGTGGCAGCCACAAGAGAGAAGGATGAGAGCCGTGCTTGCAGGGAGAGTGTTCTAATAAGTAGAAGCTGGTTCAGAGGATGGGTCCTACTCACACACACACAGGAGCAAGCCTGGAGATGTGGCCAGTGCACATGGCAGCGCACTGTAGTACGTGGGGAAGCCTGTCATACACTGGAACAGGGAAGCTGGACTTAGTGGAAGGGGCTAAGCCAGCTGGAAGGAGTATGAGGGGCTATTATATGCAATTCTGGACACATAACAGGCACTCTATAGATATTTACTAAATACATATTTGAAGGAATAACAACATTAAGTAGGCACATTCACCCTTGCTTGCTTCAGCATTAAAAACTCCAGTAAGACTTCCCAAGGGAATCAGAGAAGGGAGAATCTGACATTCTAGAGTGCAGCTGCTCCCCACAGCCCCAGCTCCAGCCCAGGGTTCCTTTCTTAGGTATGCCCAAGGCTACTCCCCTTTACCTTTCCACCCAGGCAGGAGTACAGACTTTTGCCCTAATTCCACCAGGGGCCAAGTGGGCAGAGTTGTTCTGAAACCAGTTCCAATGTTTACAGAGGCAGAGAACAAAGGGAAAGATCTTCCCCCATGAGATATCAGGTAACCTGATTCCTGAGGTGATAGCAATGTAGTCAGCTGAGGGAGGCTGTGGTAACAGTTACTGTGGAGAAGTCTGGGACAGTCAATTACATCTGTGCCCAAATTTACTTCATCTTCCAAGGTCTCTCTAGTGTTTCTGCTTCCTGAGTTTGGTGGAACCAAACACAATATTTTTTGCTTTTATTTACCACTTCCCCTTTGTCCTGAGGGGAGAGTGTCAAAGGGAAGCATTGAAAAACAGTGCCCACTCCTGATCTGGTTTTCCCCATTCTTAAAGCACTGTGAGAGACAGGAGTTTTAACAGTGGCCTGTGTTAAAATGACAAAGCTGGGAAGAACTCTTCTTCTAGAGTCTAATTGTAAATTAGCTGTTCAGCAGGTCTGAACACTTCTCAATAGCCAAAACCAGCATTCAGTTTCTGCCACTATCTTGCCACGTGACCTTAAAACCTCTCCTACCTGGAAATAAGATAAGGATGTTCACCTCACCACTTTTATTTAACATAGTACTGGAAGTCCTAACCACAGCAATCAGACAAGAAAAAGGAATAAAAGCATCCAAATTGTTGAGGAAGTAAAACTTTCACTACTTACAGGTGATATGATAATATATACAGAAAATCCTAAAGACTCCACACACAAAAAAACTACTAGAATTGGAGTGTCTGGGTGGCTCAATCAGTTAAGCATCTGCCTTCAGCTTAGGTCATGATCTCGGGGTCCTGGGATCGAGCCCCACATTAGGCTCCCTGCTCAGCAGGGAATCTGCTTCTCCCTCTCCCTCTGCTCCTCCCCCTGCTCTTGTTCTATCTTTCTTTCAAATAAAAAAATAAAATCTTCTAAAAATATTACTAGAACTGGTAAATGAATTCAGTAATGTTGTGGGATATAAAATCAATGTGCAGAAATCCCACTGCACTTTTATATACTAATCAGGAAGCATCAGAAAGAAATTAATAAAGTGATCTCATTTACAATTACATAAAAAATAATAAAATACCTAGGAATAACTTAACCAAGGAGGTAAAAGATCCATACTATGAACACTAAAACACTGATGAAAGAAATTGAAGACAGCACGAACCAATAGAAAGATATTCCATGCTCGCAAATTGGAAGAACAAACACTGTTAAAATAGCCATACTTCCCAAAGCAATCTACAGATTTAATACAATGTCTATCAAAATACCAACAGATATTTCACAGAACTAGAACAAATAATCCTAAATTTTTTTTTTTTTAATTTATTTGTCAGAGAGAAGGAGAGAGGGAAAGCACACAAGTAGGCAGAGAGGCAGGCAGAGGCGGAGAGAGAAGTAGGCTTCCTGCCGAGCAAGGAGCCCATGTGGGACTCGATCCCAGGACCCTGGGATCATGACCTGAGCCGAAGGCAGCGGCTTAACCCACTGAGCCACCCAGACGTCCCAAATAATCCTAAATTTTATATGCAACCCCAAATAGCCAAGCAATCTTGAAAAAGTATCAAAGTATCAAAATTACAGATTTTAAGTTATATTACAAAGCTGTAGTAATCAAAACAGTATGGTGATATCACAAACAGACACATAGATCAATGGAACAGGAGGGAAAGCCCAAATACAGACCCACAATTATATGGTTAATTAATCTTTGACAAAAGAGGCAAGAATATGCAATGGGAAAGACAGTCTATTCAATAAATGGTGTTGAGAAAACTGGACAGCTACTTGGAAATAAATGAAACTGAACCACTTTCTTTCACCATCCACATCATACACCATACACAAAAATAAACTCAAAATGGATTAAAGGGGCACCTGGGTGACTCAGTCAGTTAAGCACCTGACTTTTGATCTCAGCTCAGGTCGTGATCTCAGGGTCCTGAAATGGCCTGTGCTCTAGGCTCAGTGCTCAGCATGGAGTCTGCTTATCCCTTTGGCTATACTCCTCCTGCTCACATTCTCCCTCTCTCCCTACTTCTCTCAAATAAATAAATAAATAAAATCTTTTTTTTTTTTTTTTAGTGGATTAAAGACCTAAATGTAAGACCTGAAACCATAAAAATCCTAGAAGAGAGCATAAACAGTAATTTCTCTGATACTGGTGGTAGCAACATTTGTTCTAGTTATGTCTCCTGAGGCAAAGGAAACAAAAGCAAAAAGAAACTACAGGACTACATCAACATAAAAATCTTCTGCACAGCAAAAGAAACAATCAAAAAAACTAAAAGGCAACCTACGGAATGGGAGAAGATATTTACAAACAACATATCTGATAAAGAATTAGTATCCAAAATGTATAAAGAACCGATACAACTCAACACCCAAAAACCAAATAATCCAATTTTTAAAAATGGACAGAAGACATGAACAGACATTTCTCCAAAGAAGACACCCGGATGGCCAACAGACACATGAAAAGATGCTCAACATCACTCGCTATCAGGGAAATGCAAATCAAAACCACAGTGAGATACCACTTCACACCTGTCAAAATGGCTAAAATCAAAAACTCAAGAAACAGCAAGTGTTGTTAAGGATGTGGAGGAAAAGGAACCTTCACACACTATTGGTGGGAATGCAAACTGGTGCAGCCACTGTGGAAAACAGTATGGAGCTTCGTCGAAACATTAAAAATAGAACTACCATATGATCCAGTAATTCCATTACTGGGTATTTACCCAAAAAAATATAAAACACTAATTTAGAGAGATACATGCTCCTCTATGTTTATTGCAGCATTATTTATAACGGCCAAATTATGGAAGCAGCCCAAGTGTCCATCAATGGATGAATGGATAAAGAAGATGTGGGATAGACAGATGGATGGATGGATGGATGGATGGAAGGATGGATGGATATATATAATGGAATATTCTCAGCCATAAAAACAATGAAATCTTGCCATTTGCTCTGTGGAAGGATGCCTAGGAGCCAGTGCTTGGCCCTGTGGGTGGGCACCAAGGCACCTCTATCCCTCCCCACTGTGGTTTCCATGGTGACAGGACAGGCCCCATAGTAGTCAGCGGGTGTCCTTTGTAAATAAAGTGTTTTGTACCCCTCCAAAATGTTTAAGAGTGAAAGAGCTTTTAGAAAAACATGTAAGGGGGCACCTGGGTGGCTCAGTGGTTAAAGCCTCTGCCTTTGGCTCAGGTCATGATTCCAGGGTCCTGGGATCGAGCCCCGCATCAGGCTCTCTGCTCAGCAGGGAGCCTGCTTCCCTTCCTCTCTCTGCCTGCCTCTCTGTCTACTTGTGGTCTCTGTCTGTCAAATAAATAAATAAAAATTAAAAAAAAAAAAAAAGAAAAACATGTAGGGACGCCTGGGTGGCTCAGTTGGTTAAGCGGCTGCCTTCGGCTCAGGTCACAATCCCAGCGTCCTGGGATCAAGTCCCACATCAGGCTCCTTGCTTGGCAGGGAGCCTGCTTCTCCCTCTGCCTCTGCCTGCCACTCTGTCTGCCTGTGCTCGCTCTCTCTCTCTCTGACAAATAAAAAAAAAAAAAGAAAAACATGTAAATCGCATGTAAACAACAGCCATGAAAAAGAGAAAGAAAAGAAAATTTTAAAGAGTAAAAAAATGATAGATAAATATGAAAGAAGAAAATGTTTAAACACTGGCAAAAAAAAAATTAAACAAAATCAAAAGATGAATGACAAAAAGGGAGAAGACATATGCAGCACATACAGCAAGAGGCTAATTAGCTTACTACACAAGAGAACATTTACGGGGCGACTGGGTGGCTCAGTGGGTTAAAGCCTCTGCCTTTGGCTCAGGTCATGACCCCAGGGTCCTGGGAAAGAGGCTCTCTGCTCAGCCGGGAGCCTGCTTCCTCCTCACTCTGCCTGCTTCTCTGCCTACTTGTGATCTCTGTCAAATAAATAAAATCTTTAAAAAAAAGAGAGAGAACATTTACAAATAATAAAATGAAGAAAGACAAGAAGAAAGTAAAGAAATAAGCCAAGGAACAAAGGATATAAAAAAGTAGTGCACAGCAAAAAAAATAAATGGTTAAGAAACTTGTAAATGTGTTCAAATAATTTTAAAGACATGCCCATCACAGTCACATGTAGCAATTTTTACCAGCAGATTGGCAAAGATTAAAAACTTGACAATGACCCACCATTAATGTTTGCAGGGTTAAAGGCACAATACAAATGCACACCCATATATCACATAAATACTTAAGATTATAAACCAAGCAAACTCTTAAATACATTCCTTTCTCTTCCCTTAATAAATACATCTCAATCACAATCTGAAAGGCCAGGTTCAAGTTTAGAGTTGTCATACTCCTCAGACTTAGACTTCTGCCCCACATACAGCTCTCAGCCCCTAGTCTATTGCTCGCCCCTCCTTTTCCCACCCCAGCTCCATCCCCTACATGCGGCCTTAGACCTATGTGTATGCCCCTGCCCACACATCTAAGCCCCTCTACACTCCATATATGGTTACCCCTTGGCCACCTTAGGGTCTGGGATGAGTGGACCAGCAGTATACACTCTGAAAGATGGATCTGGAAAGAGCCTATGCATACCCTAGAAGGGCTTAGGACTCTTCAAGAAGGAAATTCTGGGGTCTCAGATACACAGAGCATGGTTAGTATGGGGAGGGTTACAGGCTCTAGGTGGCATAGCCCCTTGACCCCATAGGATACATGCCCTATAGGAAGGACACAGCCAGAAGAGAGCCAGAATGGAACTTCCTACAGCTTAGACCCACGGCAGAAACCCCTCAGGGGTACCTCCCAGGGAGGTACTAGATGAAGGGAAATAGGCAGGTTCATACACTACTTGTTTCAAATAAATCTGGGGTGAGGGGAGAGCAATTTGGTAGTATCTTCCAAAATTCAATCTGGCAGTTCACTTCTAGAAATATGTCATCTAGATTTACATGTAGAAGTGCCCAGTGGTGTATGCATTATTATGTTCACTGTAACACTATAAAATAAAAAAACTGCAAACAATATATCAACCACATAGTAAACAGGTAACTAAAATATGGTACACTCATACACTGAAATACATTTTGCAGACATTAAATAGGATAGGCTGGTGTGAAAGGAGCTTCAATATATATTTTTAAATGAGAAAAGCAAATTAAGGATCCAATGGGTAGTATGACCCACTGTGTGTGTATGCACATTATGCTTATATTTGCTAAAAATTATTCTAGAAGGAATTACAAGAAACTATGAAGTTTCTACCTCTGGTTAGTAAGAGCACGGATGGATGGGAGCAGTTTTTACTTTAGACCACTGTCCAAATTTATGGTCATAGCAGTCAATACTTTCATAAATAAAACAATAACCAAAAAAGCATTGAGTAGAACTTTCCAGGTGCGTCCAATAACAACCTAGTCTCAATCAGTGACAGCAGCTGAGATCCTACCAAGTGTGGGCAGGGTGCTAGGCCCAGGATGACGAAACCATGGGTCCGAGAGTCTCCTTTTCAGTCCAGTGGAATTCTGTTTAGCCATCTGCAGCGAGCTAGTTCTCCTCCTTCATCCCCAAGGTGGCAGGAAACCCAGGAGAAAATACATGCCCCACTGAAGTGTTTTCTCAGGGATCTCCCTGGTGGGCTGCCAGTGTGGACAGTGGGTCAGCGGCCCCTGGTTCCCACACAGCTGGAACAGGTCCCCTCATACTCAGGGAGTAGCTCTGGTCTTGACCTGGCCTGGGCAGTTGATCAGAGGATTTTTCATTTAGTAGAAAAACAACTCCAGGTCAACCCTTCCCGGCAGTGAGTAGATATCAACACCTCCAATTCTGAGAGAGGCCCAAGGAGATGATCTCTACCCAGTCACGAGGTGTTCAATGGCTAGTTCTTGATTATTGGTTTGGAAGCTCCTGGACCTCAGGAACCAGACTGGATTCATCTTTGTACCCCATACTACCATGCCTGGCACAGTGCCTGACACACAGAGGATGCAGCCCGGATCATTCCTGAATTAGCTGCAGGGCCTGTCCCCTCCCCTCTACCCACCACCCCCCCAGCCACACCACACCTCCTCTGCAAAGAGCTGACTGCCCCTGGCCCTTACTTCTTTGGATTTGGAACACTCACCTCCCTGAAGCTAGTCCACCCTCTGGCAGAATCAGCAATATGTCTCCATGAAAACTCACCAAATGATCGGGATGCCTGGGTGGCTCAGTGGGTTAAGCCGCTGCCTTCGGCTCGGGTCATGATCCCAGGGTCCTGGGATCGAGTCCCGCATCGGGCTCTCTGCTCGGCAGGGAGCCTGCTTCTCCCCTCCCCTCTCTGCCTGCCTCTCTGCCTACTTGTGTGATCTCTGTCTGTCAAATAAATAAATAAAAAATCTTTAAAAAAAGAAAAGAAAACTCATCAAATGAGAACTCTTGATGACTTGTTTGCTTCACTACTGAGAGCTTCTAGAAAATTTAGAAAATAAAGATTACTAGGCAAGTAAGAACAAAATTCTATTTCTCTCCACCCTCTTGCTCCAGTGGAACCCCGAGGAAACTACCCACCCCCAGCCGCCCGGTGGATCTTCTGGCATCTCATTAGAGATTGGTTCTAGCGTGCCCCACTTTCTCAGCCTTCTTATCCCTTTGCAACCACCTGCCAGGGCAACCCAGGCCTTTCCACTTCAGCACTCGGCACTGGCTGTCCCTTTCTCTGGGCTTCTAGGGTTCGCCTCCACCCCTAGGGTCCTTGCCAGGGTCTGACATCCATCATCCTGAGAGTGTGTCCATGTCAGCTCTTAGTTAGTCTTAGCCAGACTTATTTCCCAGCCCCAGGACCAAGTACCTGTTGCCTGAGCAACCAGCTCTGCTGAAGATGCCATGGCCACTGTGGTAAGGAGCTGCCTTGTATTCCCTTTACCTCCTCACTTGCTTTTTCCCCTCACTCTTACTTTCCCGAAACCCATCTCTCCCCACAGCAAACATTTAGCATGCAGGCTTTGCCTCCAGCTCCATTTTCAGGGGAAACTGGGCTAAGGCAGGGATCTTGATTTAACCTGCTCTGAGAAGAGGAGAGGCTTTCTTCCCAGCCTTTGAACTGGGGAGTGCCCAGAGTAAGTCTTTCTAGCCTATGGCTGGAAAGGGAAAGCCCAGCTTTTATGGAAAGACGTAAAAGGATAGGAAGCATAAAGCCTAAATAGACATTTAACGGGCTCAAAATACAGTCCTTCCCTGAAATGACACAGCATGTTTTTGTTTTGTTTTGTTTTTTCATTGACAACAAGTTGGGGATAGTGCTTAACTGAGGCACCCCCGGGGCCACAGAGGGGGGGTGAAGGAGAAGGGCTGGAGTGTGTCCCGTATTCTAGGTTGGTTCACAACATATAGTGTATTTCTGCTGTTGTCATGGCTGGTGATGCCCCAGTTCTGCCAAGAGTATGGTGAACTGGGGAGTGAGGAGGGAGTAGGGAAACCTGTTTCAGAATCTTTAAAAGGCTTTAGTACTTGGAAGAGCTGCATAGCAAGAAAGCAGGAGGGGAGTGCTCGTTAGGCTGGTGACTATCACACCAAAGTTCCTTGAGACTTTAAAATCACAGCCTTGCTTGTAAATATGTTCAACCCAAGCTCTCCTCCAAGAAGGGCTTTGTAGTCAGTAGGAGAGGAGGAGCCTTGTTCAGGAGACAAGAAATCAGCATGCCCTGCAATGGAGAGAAAGATCTTGGGGTCTTAAGTTGGCAAACTTTAAAATGACTGTTTGGAAGAGGCCTTGCTGATATACTTTTGACAGGGGTCACCACAGTGTCCAGTAAAACATTGAGTCTATCCTATTGCTGATACTCTACTTTTCTTTGACCTCTGTCAGGAGGCAGTCTCATTATGGAGAGGCTCATTTGCTCATCATCCTCAACCAGAAGTGACCAGGAAGTTCAAAGTCAAATGATAGGTCTGGCTTTGTATCTCATTATTGAATAATAAACCCAGTTACTTCTTCTGGGACTCCAACTCAATGTTTGATAAAGATACTAGATCCCAAGGGAAATCAAGGATCAGGAACAAAACAAGTTCAGATAGTATAAGATTCCCCTGATTCTAGGTCATGGTCATCAAAGGCCAGAAGAACAAAGAAAATATAAGCTAAGACAAATGAGAAGGGGCCATGCCCTGAGGCATGGTGCTCCTGAAAGAAGGCAGGAGAATGACAATTGCTGGAGGAAGTGAATGTTGGAAAGATGGTTCTCAATTCAGCTGCACACTGGAAAGGCCCAAGGAGCTTTGAAAAAAACAAAAACGCTGATGCCGGGCAACACTCCCAGAGATTATGACTTAATTGGTCTACTGGAAGTCCTGGTCACTAGACATTTTAAAACATCCCCAGGTGAGGGACGCCTGGGTGGCTCTGTTGGTTGACTTCCAACTCAGGTCTTGAACTCAGGGTTGTGAGTTCAAACCCTGTGTTGGGCTGCATGCTATATGTGGTGCATACTTAAAACAAAACAAAACAAAAAATCTAAAACAAACAACAACCACAAAAAGAAACAGATGCTCCCCAGGTGATTCAAATGTGCAGCTCAAGGCTAAGAACCCTATGCTAAGGAAAAGATACTTCTTTTTTTTTTTTTTTAGATTTTATTTATTTATTTGAGATAGAGAGAGAGAGACCACAAGCAGGTGGCAGAGGGAGAGGGAGAAGCAGACTCTCCGATGAGCAGGGACCCAATGTGGGACTCAATCCTAGGACCCTGAGATCATGACCTGAGCAGAAGGCAGAGGCTTAACTGATTGAGTCACCCAAGCACCCCCCAGAAAGATACTTCTGTTCTTGATTCTCCTTGTCTCCAGCTGTTACTTTTCTCCTCATTTTTAAACCTTTCCCCCCTTGCTTTCGGCCAAGGCAGCTTGCTCCAGAGCTTAGGCAGATGATGCTAAGGGCGGGGTCACGTCCAGGAGTGGAAGCCAGCTCTCAGTGCATGCTTTCCTACTCACCGGTATAGGAATTCAGCCCTGGCCTCCCAAGCCCCAGCTTCTGCTTTGCCATGCTGAGTAGAATAAATTTCCACTCTCCTGCCAGCACGTTGCATACAAATCAATGCTTGGAGAAGAGTGCCTTGCGTAGTCCAGAAAGTTCCACTGGGAAGAAAGACAGAAAAGGGCAAGTTGAGGTCCATGCAGCCAGAATTCTCATTTCCTTTTTAGTTTACATCTCGGTCAAGAAATCCCCCAGCAGGGAGGGTTGAGGGCTCCTTCCCCATTGATAAGCCTGTGCCCACAACACTGGTCTGTGGCAAGGCCAGGCTGAGGAGCTGAAGCCATTAGGCTCATTGTGCTTTGAAGAGCAAATCAGTATTCTTTTAGGCACAGATAAGCTATTTCTAAGGAGACCTACTCAGAAAGGTGAAAGCACCTTATAGAAAGGAATAGCAGGGATGCCTGGGTGGCTCAGTTGGTTAAGCAGCTACCTTCGGCTCAGGTCATGATTCCAGCGTCCTGGGATCCAGTCCCACATTGGGCTCCTTGCTCGGCAGGGAGCCTGCTTCTCCCTCTGCCTCTGCCTGTGCTC
>RCUC01068619.1:0-10019 GCA_003697995.1 Taxidea taxus jeffersonii
TCTGCTTGTGATCTCTGTCTGTCAAATAAATAAATAAAATCTTAAAAAAAAAAAGAAGAAGAAGAAGAAGAAAGAGGAGAACTGATCTTTTGGTTTTTCTTAAGATCTTATTTTTGTGTGTGTGAGAGAGAGAGCACACACAAGCAGAGGGGAAGGGGCAGAGGGAGAACCAGACTCCCTGTTGAGCAAGGAGCATGATATGGGACTCCATCCCAGGTCCCTGGGATCATGACCTGAGCAGAAGGCAGACACTTAACTAAGTCACCCAGGGGCCCAGAGGAGAGCTAATCTTAACAAATATTCTAACATATTATAAGCTTTTAATAATTTAAAGAGTATAGTCCTGGCTCATGAATAGACAGCTCAATAGCATCGAGTACAGGATTGAACTGCATGTGCAAACACATGCAAGAGAATTTTTTTAATGATACATTGCCATATTGGTAGGTAAAAATCAATTATTCAATAAATGGTTTGGTGTCCCCTGGGTGATCATCTGGAAAAAAATTAGGTTGGATCTCTACCTCATACTTTAAACCAAAATAAAAGTAAATAATCAAGGTTAGAATGGAAATGAACAATTTTAAGGGGTCCTCAGAGCTTGCTTTGCAATCTCTTCCAGATTTACTGCTGATTCCCAATACCACTTGGACAGGTGTTTTCTAGCATAGCTCTTTGTTTTGTGCTTCTATGTAAAATTGGGTCCAAATCCAAATGTTGACCAATGCCTAGCATTATGCTGTTTAATGGGGCAATGACTCACCACAGGTAACTACTTAAATTTAACTTGATTAAATTTAGAAGTCAGTTCCTCAGTCCCACTAGCTCTGTTTCAAGAGTCACATGGGGCTAGGGGCTGTTATATTAGATAATGCAGCTACAGAACATTTTTATTAATGCAGAAAGTCCTACGGAGCGGAGAAGTTCTGATGTAGAGCTCAAACCGTAGAATGTTGTTTACTAAACCCAAGTACATGTCAGATTCACTGGAAAAGCTTATTAAAAATAGAAACTTCTGGGGCACCTGGGTGGCTCAGAGGGTTAAAGCCTCTGCCTTCGGCTCCAGTCATGATCCCAGGGTCCTGGGATTGAGCCCCGAATTGGGCTCTCTGCTCAGTGGGGAGCCTGCTTCCTCCTCTCTCTGCCTGCCTCTCTGCCTACTTGTAATCTCTGTCTGTCAAATAAATAAAAAAAAATCTTTAATAAAATAAAAAAATAAAACAGAAACCTTTGTCTCATGCATAAAGAGCATGTCACTGCTTAAAACCCGCCAGTGGTTCCCTGTCACTTAGATCAAAGGAGGGTAAATTATGAGCCCAGGGTCAAATCTAGCCTATTGCTTTTTTTTTTCTATTGGAACACAGCCATGACCCTTCATTTACTTATTATTAATTGCCACTTTTGAATAACTGCGAGACAGAAGGTATGGTCAGCAAAGCTGTAAATGGCCTTTTGAAAAAAAAAAAAAAAGGAAAGAAAAAGAGAACAAGAAAGAAAAGAAAAGAAAAAAAAATGTTTGCTGATCTCTGACTCATAAGATAAAGTCTAGGCTTTGGCCTAGCCTACACAGGTAGTATCTAAGGCCTTACAAAACCTAGCCACTGCCTATCTTTTCATGTCATGACCCGGTAATAACTAATCCATTTTGGTTACCTGAACATGGAATCCTAGGTCCTTCCTCTGTGTTTTATTTATACCATGTCTTCTATGTAGTGTCCAACATCCTGACTTTCCTTCCGACCTACACCACAGTGTACAATAATAGGGAAAAACAGGGGTGCCTGGATAACTCAGTTGGTAGAACATGGGACTCTTGATCTTGGGATTGTGAGGTTGAGCTCCACATTTGGTGTAGAGATTACTTTAGGAAAAATTTTTTAAAGAAAAAAGAAGAGAGCCTAGGTGGCTCAGTCGGTTAAGCATCTGTGTTTGGCTCAGGTTGTGATCCCCAGAGTCCCAGGATCGAGTCCCGCACTGAGCTCCCGCTGACCCTCCCAACTCTCATGCTTTCTCTTTCATGCTCTCTCTCTCTCAAATAAATGAATAAAATCTAAAATACACACACACACATATATATATACATATACATATGTGTATATATATATGTATATATGTATATATGTATATATATATATGAAAGAAAAGAAAAAAAGAAAACCATACTCTTCAAATTTCTTTATTCTCTATCGGGGCTGACCACTATTTTTCGTGGCCCATACCAATTGTTAAGGACAAAGCAAGTGAGTTCCTCATCATGACCCATTCAGAAGCTTAACTGTTTTTTAGGCATCTCTGATTTTCTATATATATGATGACATGAACTTTGCCTATCACTTCTATACACACTTTGGTCACTTCTTTACCATGATACTGCAATTGCCTGTTTACATGTCTACTTCCCTCAATAGACTGGGAGTTCCTACAGGAAGGAAGGCTGACATTCATCTCTGAGGCCATACCGAGGACAAGCCCAGTGCTGAGTCAGTGCTCAGAAAACACCCAGTGAAATAAACCTCCTTTCCCAACAAGAATTCATTTTCTGGAATGAGAAATCGGAAGGAAGAGGCAGAGGGTCTAGCTGTTGATCATTTTCCTCTTCTTCCATGAAGCTAAAATCTAATTTCTGGTGCCCTCAAGGCATAGCAGAAAGTCTTTTTAAATTAGCATATTATTGACTTCTTTTAATCATGGTTGCTTTGTCTAGTTTAATACATATCAATTATTTGTTGGTGAAATTCACATGTTGCGGTAACTATTGTACCAAGTACAAGTTTAAAAGTCTAATGAACGAGAAAGACTGACAGTGTTTGTATCTCTAACATGTTACTAATGGAATAAAAAGAACTAATGGGATTCCAAATTACCTTTGGAGTTTGGATCCAACATAGCTGGCAAATGAGGTTTTTGTATGAAGCTCATTTATCAGGAATTTCCATGTAGTATCTATCCCTGTATTTTCATAGGATTGCGAGTCTGTTGTAGCTTACTTTTGTTCTAAGTATTCAGGATACCAAAGCAGAATAAACTGATAGCCTCTTCTTGTGTGCAAGAAGCAGGAAGATTATTTGGGGAAGACTTGCCCGACTGGTGGGTGGCTGCTAGGGGAAGTCTTCAGGTTCCTAATCCTAGTATCCTTAAGACCTATACAAATCCACATTGCTCTTAAAATTTTTTACAGAGTAGCCTTCAAGACACGCCTTTCACACACATTGCAGAACCATGGATTGGACTCGTATTTTTTTTTAAAGATTTTATTTATTTATTTGACAGACAGGGATCACAAGTAAGCAGAGAGGCAGGCAGAGAGAGAGAGGAAGGGAAGCAGGCTCCCTGCCGAGCAGAGAGCCCAATTCAGGGCTCGATGCCAGGACCCTGGGATCATGACCTGAGCCAAAGACAGAGGCTTTAACCCACTGAGCCACCCAGGCGCCCCTTGACTCGTATTATTGAGTTCAACCGTCTAGAATCAACTTCGGCTGTTCAGGGTTGTCATATCCGCATAGGTAGTTGGGAGCACATCTTCTTCCATACAGAAAGCACTTCCTCCCCCCCAGGAGCTGGAACTACGGTGCTCTGTGCCAGAAGACCTTGGTCTTGAGATCCTGTTTTCAACGTGCAAGAACAGAACTGCTACACTTTAAATGGTGGCTTTGACTTTCAATTCTCTTGGATTTTTTTCCTTTCCTTAAGTCAGTCAAGGATGCTTAAATACTTACTTCACATACAACATAAACAAAAATGAAGTGGAAAGAATAGTAACTCTGGCAACTTCAATCAACTCCTGCGAGGAGAACTCAATACAAACAAGTACAACTACTTGGGAGGCCACTTATCCACTCTGGCTTCCAGAGGGTCTTGCTTATCCTTCCATGCTCAAGCTCAGACTGTCCTATCAGTTTTGCTATGAAGTCCTGCTCTGTTTCATTGTGCGTTCTATACTTTGTCACACATCATGTTGTATTTTTTTTCAAGATTTTATTTATTTGTTTGACAGAGAGAGACAGCAAGAGAGGGAACACAAGCAGGGGGAGTGGGAGAGGGAGAAGCAGGCTTCCCACGGAGCAGGGAGCCCGATGCGGGGCTCGATCCCAGGACCCTGGAATCATGACCTGAGCTGAAGGCAGACGCTTAACGACTGAGCCACCCAGGGGCCCCTGGTATTGCAGTTTCCTTTCTTTGTTGTTTAATTATATAATGGAGAAGAGAAAAAAAAAAAAGAATATTTTTAAAGCGGATCAGCTGGCTTCTTAGGAGTATACTGTTTTTATCTGGGAGAATAACTTGATAGTTACTCAACATGTGAAAGCCAAGGCTCCCCTCGGCAGCCCCCAGGCACATTTCGACACCTGGGAATGGGCTAGTACTGAAAATTAAGAGGAGAAGGAGGGACAGAGAGGGTTTAGCAACAAGGCAGATTTTAAGTAAACATTGCTGTCCCGTAACTTCCCCTCTGTTACCCTCTGTTACTCTTCTACATGCTCCGCACACCTGTCTCTGAGACGAGAGAGAGGTATTCTGCAGGACTTAAGACAAAAGATGTTATGTTTAGGGTAACCAGATAAAATACAGGATGTCTGTAACTGGAGAGATTTTGTTTTGTTTTGCTTTTGTTTTTTAAGATTTTAGACAATCTCTCCCCCCAACATGGAGTTTGAATTTACCACCTCAGGATTAAGCGTTGCCTACTCTACCAACTGAGCCAACCAGGCACCCCAGTAACTGGATGTCTTTTAAAAAATTTGCTTAATCTGGCAACTTGTTAGGTTACATGTCCAGATCAATATAGGGTGGAGAAAAAGGAACGGCCATGAGAAGTGAGATATAGGTAAGACAAAATTCAGCGTAAGCAAGACAATGTGGCAAGAGGTGAGTAGCTAGGAGATCTTAAGCCCTCTGAGGTATTGGTAGGATGGAGTCTTTGCTTTCCTCTATAAGTGAGTCTGTAGCATTTTTAAATTAAATATGGGAGGGAAAGGTAACCCTACAAGGCTAGAGAACTTAAAGATACTTAGCCAGCAGAGATCTAGGTTGTAATTCAGTCATGTTATATATATTATGATCACACGAGCGTACCTGTCTCACTAGAGGAAACTCCCAGAAGGCTGAGTTCCTCACAGCTGCAAGGGAGACTATCTGGGTGACAGGTCTGGGAAGTCCCCCACAGTGAAGACAGACTGTATTGTGACAGGAACGGCAGCTGGGGCAAATCACCCAATCTATGGCCTAGTGCTCAGTACGTAAAAGTTCATCACTCGGATTACCCATATGAAGTGGAAATGCTCCTTATTCTGAACCAAGTCAGAGTGCTGCGGCCACAACAGAGAGACGTCTTGTCCCCCCATGGATCTGAGCCTGTGGAAATGAGAGAAAGTCAATACTGTTTCTGGAGAGGACTCTGGTAGCTGACGACCACAGTGTGTCTGTCGGAGTGCAATGAGCACGATGAGGTACCACTCATGGAGTATCAAGAGTAGTTTTCTTCATTGTATTTGCATAGTCATTTTCAAAAAGCTGTGCAGCTGTGTGCTATTTGTTTCAACATCTGGCTGTAAATTCATGCCTCCCTGCCACGGTCGCTTTCACTTATTTTTTCTCCAAACCTTTTGTTATTCTTTCTACTCCGTTCGCCCCGTTCTAAGTTGGGAGATTGCATCCATGATGTAGCTCAACATTACAGTTTGTCACCCGAGAAGCTTTATGACCATCCTTCCTTCTATCTATCATGTATATAATTTTGCTGAGGCCAGGATTTGACTTAAAGTGTTGCAAGTTTTGTGAAAAGGACCCGTTACTTAGCTAATAAGTGAGTCTGGCCATCTGCCTAGTGTATCCTCCTTGATGCACCTGCTGTCCTCCTATCAGAGTGTGTATGCTTTGTGGTGGAATGATACGGTATTTAAAAATTGGTGAAAACCTGGGGCGCCTGGGTGGCTCAGTCAGTGAAGCCCCTGCCTTCCACTCAGGTCATGATCTCAGGTTCCTGGGATCGAGTCCCGCATCAGGCTCCCTGCTCAGCGGGGAGCCTGCATCTCCCTTTCTCTCTGCCTGTCACTCCCCCTGCTTGTGTGCTTGCTCTCTCTGACATATAAATAAATACGATCTTGAAAGAATCAGTGAAAACCTAGGATGCTTTGTGAATGAAACGATTTAGTAGGCCTTATAATTGCTGTTAATATCAACAGAAGCTAAACAGAAGCTCTCATTTCTATTTATTCCAAACTCAGGCTGGACAGGGTAGTGTAGAGAAACAGGCAGAGCGGGCAGCATGAGCAAAGGAGACAGGGCAATGAAAGAGCATGAGTTATTTAGGGAACTGCTAATTTGGCACGACAGGAGTCGAGGGTGTGAAGACGGTGAATGACAGGTAGCACACAGGAGTAATAACTGTACTGAAGTGGCACTGACTGGAGAAGTAAGGGAGAGAAAAAACTGACAAGGTATGAGTTTCATCTGTACCAAGAGATCAGAGCCCAACTCTCCTTCTGCTACATAAAGGAAGCTCTTTGGGAACAGTAAAGGGAGAAACAATGAGGACAGTTCATCTGGATATTCCTGGCCAAAAAAGGGGGCAAAGGTATCATTTACCCTTTCCTTTTCAGCAGCAGGATCAGTTTTATCTTGAAAGATACGGACTGAGGCGAGTCAAGATGGCGGAGAAGTAGCAGGTGAGAGGACATCAGGCAGCAGGAGATCAGCTAGATCGCCTATCACACCATTCCGAACACCTACGAATCCAGCAGGAGATCGAAGAGAAGAACAACAATTCTAGAAACAGAAAATCCACCACTTTCTGAAAGGTAGGACCGGCGGAGAAGTGAATCCAAAGCCACGGGAAGATAGACCCCGGGGGGAGGGGCCGGCTCCCGGCAAGCGGCGGAACAACGGAGCACAAAAAAGTCTGCTCCACGGAGGGACATCGCTCCAGAGAGCCCTTGCAGGGACAGTGTGGTCTCAGGTCCCGCGGGGTCACAGAAGGATCGGGGTGTCTGAGTGTCGCAGAGCTCGCAGGTATGAGAGCGGGGAAGCCGCTGCGGAGACAGAGCCGAGGAGTGAGCTCTCAACTCGGGGTTACCTTGAGCCGTAATCCGTGACACGGGCCGGTGCTCTGTGCGTGGGGTCCCCCAAGATCCAGGGAGACTCCGACCGGGGAGAGCTCTGGGGACTGCGGGGTTCGGAGACTCCAGGCGGGGCTCTGTGCCGGAGACAGAGACGCTTGGTCACAGGCTGGTGAGCTCGGAGCTCCCAGAAGCCAGTGACACGGGACTGATGACGCACGATTTTCTCCAGGCGCGGCTGGAGGCTGGGGGAAGGGAGTGATTAAACGCTTTTCTCTGAGGCCGCACTGAAGACCGGGGCCCTGAGCTCTCGGCTCCTCCGAACCGGAGACTGGGAGGCCGCCATGTTCATTCCCGTCCTCCAGAATCTACGGAAAGCGTTCAGGGAACAAAAGCTCCCGAAAGCGAACCCGAGCGGATGACTCAGCCCGGCCCCTGGCAAGGGCGGTGCAACTCCGCCCGGGGCAGAGACACGTGAGAATCACTACAACAGGCCCCTCCCCCAGAAGATCAAAGAAATCCAGCCAAGACCAAGTTCACTTACCAAGGAGAACAGTGGATTCTTATCTGGACAAAATGACAAGGCGGAAAAACTCACCACAAAAAAAAGAACAGGAGGCAGGACCGAAGGCTAGGGACCTAATCAATACGGACATTGGTAATATGTCAGATCTGGAATTCAGGATGACGATTCTCAAGGTTCTAGCCAGGCTCGAAAAAGGCATGGAAAATATTAGAGAAACCCTGTCGGGAGAAATAAAAGCCCTTTCTGGAGAAATAAAAGAACTAAAATCTAATCAAGTTGAAATAAAAAAGCTACTAATGAGGTGCAATAAAAAATGGAGGCTCTTACTGCTAGGATAAATGAGGCAGAAGAAAGAATTAGTGATATAGAAGACCAAATGACAGAGAATAAAGAAGCCGAGCAAAAGAGAGACAAACAACTACTGGATCACGAGGGGAGAATTCGAGAGATAAGTGATACCATAAGACGAAACAACATTAGAATAATTGGGATTCCAGAAGAAGAAGAAAGAGAAATAGGAGCAGAAGGTATATTGGAGAGAATTATTGTAGAGAATTTCCCTAATATAGCAAAGGGAACAAGCATCAAAATCCAGGAGGTGCAGAGAACACCCCTCAAAATCAATAGGAATCGACCCACACCCCGACATCTAATAGTAAAATTTGCAAGTCTTAGCGACAAAGAGAAAATCCTGAAAGCAGCACGGGACAAGAAGTCTGTAACATACAATGGTAAAAATATTAGATTGGCAGCAGACTTATCCACAGAGACCTGGCAGGCCAGAAAGAACTGGCATGATATATTCAGAGCACTAAATGAGAAAAACATGCAGCCAAGAATACTTTATCCAGCTAGGTTATCATTGAAAATAGAAGGAGAGATAAAAAGCTTCCAGGACAAACAAAAACTGAAAGAATTTGTAAACACCAAACCAGCTCTACAGGAAATATTGAAAGGGGTCCTCTAAGCAAAGAGAGACCCTAAAAGTATTATCAGAAAGGAACAGAGACAATATACAGTAACAATCACCTTACAGGCAATACAATGGCACTAAATTCATATCTCTCAATAATTACCCTGAACGTAAATGGGCTAAATGCCCCAATCAAAAGACACAGGGTTTCAGAATGGATAAAAGAACAAAACCCATCCATATGCTGCCTACAGGAAACTCATTTTAGACCTGAAGACACCTCCAGATTGAAAGTGAGGGGGTGGAAAACAATTTACCATGCTAATGGACATCAGAAGAAAGCTGGGGTGGCAATCCTTATATCAGATCAATTAGATTTTAAGCCAAAGACTATAATAAGAGATGAGGAAGGACACTATATCATACTCAAAGGGTCTGTCCAACAAGAAGATCTAACAATTTTAAATATCTATGCCCCTAACATGGGAGCAGCCAACTATATAAACCAATTAATAACAAAATCAAAGAAACACATTGACAAGAATACAATAGTTGGAGACTTTAATACACCCCTCACTGAAATGGACAGATCATCCAAGCAAAAGATCAACAAGGAAATAAAGGTCTTAAATGACACACTGGAGCAGATGGACATCACAGATACATTCAGAACATTCTACCCCAAAGCAACAGAATACATGTTCTTCTCTAGTGCCCATGGAACATTCTCCAGAATAGATCACATCCTGGGTCATAAATCAGGTCTCAACAGGTATCAAAAGATTGGGATCATTCCCTGCATATTTTCAGACCACAATGCTCTGAAGCTAGAACTCAATCATAAGAGGAAATTTGGAAAGAGCACAAATACATGGAGACTCAACAGCATCCTTCTAAAGAATGAATGGGTCAACCAGGAAATTAAAGAAGAATTGAAAAAAACCATGGAAACAAATGATAATGAAAACACAATGGTCCAAAATCTGTGGGACACAGCAAAGGCAGTCCTGAGAGGAAAATATATAGCGATACAAGCCTATCTCAAGAAACAGGAAAGGTCTCAAATACACAACCTAACCCTACACCTAAAGGAACTCGAGAGAGAACAACAAAGAAAGCCTAAACCCAGCAGGAGAAGAGAAATAATAAAGATCAAAGCAGAAATCAATGAAATAGAAACCAAAAAAACAATAGATCAAATCAATGAAACTAGGAGCTGGTTCTTTGAATGAATTAGTAAGATTGATAAACTCCTGGCCAGACTTATCCAAAAGAAAAGAGAAAGGACCCAAATAAATAAAATCATGAATGAAAAAGGAGAGATCACAACCAACACCAAAGGAATACAAACAATCATAAGAACATATTATGAGCAACTCTATGCCAACAAATTTGACAATCTGGAAGAAATGGATGCTTTCCTAGAGACATATAAACTGCCAAAACTGAACCAGGAAGAAATAGAAAACCTGAATAGGCCCATAACCAGTAAGGAGATTGAAACAGTCATCCAAAATCTCCAAAC
>ML095652.1:0-36505 GCA_003697995.1 Taxidea taxus jeffersonii
GGGTATTTATCCCCACAAAACACAAAAACACTAACTAAAAGAGATACATGCACTCCTATGTTTATTGTCACATTATTTATAATAGCCAAATTATGGAAGAAGCCCATGTGTCCATCAATAGATGAATGGGTAAATAAGTATTATAATCAGAATACAATGATGGAATATTATTCAGCCATAAAAAGAAAGAAATCTTGCCATTTGCAATGATGTGGATAGAGCCAGAGAGTATAATGCTCAGCTAAATAAGTCAGAGAAAGACAAATACCATATGATCTCATTCATATGTGGAATTTAAGAAACAAAACAAACAAGCAAAGAGAAAAAAAGAGATACAGACCAAGAAACAGACTTAACTCTAGAGAACAAACTGATGGTTATTGGAGGGGAATGGGGGGGTAATGGAGGAAACCAGTGATGGGGATTAAGGGATGTACTTTTCGTGATGAGCACCCGGTGTTTCATGAAGTGCTGAGTCGCTACACTGTACACCTGAAACTAACACTGTGCTGTATGTTAACTATACTGGAATTAAAATGGAAAGCTTAACAAAAAATTAAAAAACAAATACATAGCTATAGGAGGAATTACAGGGAATAGGAGCAAAAAAAAAAAAAGAAATAAAGAAAAGAGAAAAAAGTAAAAGGAAAGAAACCTGAGATCACCACATGTTCTAAACACAGGGGTAATCATTGTTACACTTTGTGGCACATCCTGCCAGATCTATCTAAAATAATTTACCCCCAAATAGGATTCTACCATACACTTTGGCTCTGTAAGCAGTTCTCCTGGTTAGCACTATATCTTAAATAGGCCATTAATTTTTAAGTCAGAAAAGTCAATTCCTTATGCTCCCAGTCCTGTATCATTAAGTAGTGTGCACGTGCTTCCGTCGTCACTCATCTCATAAATAAGGAACACGAATGAAGACAGCTAGAGAAGAGTGGTATCCGG
This sequence comes from Taxidea taxus jeffersonii, assembly GCA_003697995.1. Classification (NCBI taxonomy): domain Eukaryota; kingdom Metazoa; phylum Chordata; class Mammalia; order Carnivora; family Mustelidae; genus Taxidea; species Taxidea taxus. The sequence continues at coordinate 955 of ML095652.1, forward strand.
CCAGTTTGCATTAAGTGGGGAAGTCAAATTTTAGGTAAAACAAAAACAAAAAAACAAACTTACCTCCTGGGTTAAACTGAGGAGTAGGAAAAAGAATTGAACCTTTATTTCCTGTTACCTACTTCTGCCTTTGTTCTAAAGCCTGGGAATCAGCTATTTCATAGCCATGTGTTATCTGTATATAGAGATTCTTTAGAAGTAGTATCTAAATATGGTTTTGTGATGCTGTAGTTTGTTTTTAGAAGTATATGTATTAGATCACATCTTTATTTTACTTGACACCTAACAAAAGGGGGATTATTTTTAATTCTAAACACTGATTGGATTAGTTTCCTTGGGCGATTGTTACAACAAATAATGCCAAACTGGGTGCCTTAACACAACAGGAAGTTATCGTCTCAACAGCTCCTGAGGCTAGAAGTCTGAAATCAAGGTGTCAAGAGAACCATGCTCTTTTGAAGGCTCTAGGGAAGCACCGGTTCCATGGCTTTCTCTTTGCTTCCAGTGTCACCAGCAATCCTTGGCACTGGCTGATTTGAGCTACATAACTCTAATCCCCGCCTCTAGTATCACATGCTATTCTCCCTCTGTGTCTTCACACTGTCTTCCTTAAAGACACCTGTGATACTGGATGAAGGGCCCTAATTATATCTGCAACAACCTTACTTCCAAATAAGGTCACATTCTGAGGAACTGGGGATTAGGACTTCAACAGCTGGTTTTGAGGGACATAATTCAACCCATAATACTTTTGATGAAGGAATTTTGTTTTCTGTTTTTATTTTACAACCTACACATGTTAAATAAATTATGTCCTTAGTTTTTTGTGTCTTGCTTTTCAAACATTAATATAGTAAATCACCGGAACAGGTCTAAACGTCTCAGAACACCATTCCAAAAGTGTTGCTACAACAGTGTGATTCATCAACCTTATAAAATACACTGGAAAATTATCATCTATACAGAATGAGTTTGAAAAGTAAAAGCCCCATCTATCTGAACCATTTATCAATGCCCTGTCAGGAACAGATACAGCTCTTGTATCACTTGGGAGACTGAACATTTCATAATGCAACTCCTTGTGAATTTCAAATAGATCTTATTTTTTACAAGATTTTATTTATTTGACAGAGAGAGACACAGTGAGAGAAGGAACACAAGCAGGGGGAGTAGGAGAGGGAGAGGGAGAAGCAGGCTTCCCACTGAGCAGGAAGCCCAATGCGGGCTCCATACCAGGACTCCACGATCATGACCTGAGCCGAAGGCAGACGCTTAATGACTGAGCCACCCAGGCGCCCCTTGAAATAGATTTTAAAAACATTTTTCCTTTTTTTTTTAGCAGGACTCAGTTTTGTTGTTCAAACCCATACTAAATCATCACAAGAAATGAAACACATTTTTTCTTTTATTTTATGCTCTACTCAGAAACAATTTCTTGCAAAGAAAAAGTGGGAAACCACAACCCTTAAGTAATCAAGATGAGCTCCTGAAGAGCAAAAAGCTACTACAGTCTAAAAAGCAGCAGATCCACCACACTCTGAACAACTTCTAAGCATATCTGAGCAATCTTTTGAGAAAGTACCTTTTCATGCCAGCTGATGACCCTTCTCTGAAAGTGATGCCTCTATTAAAGAGATACCATTTGAAAAGGTATAAAAAGCTAAAATTAAAGAAAACTGTCATATTGTTTCAAAAGGAAAGTCATCATTCCCTTTTCCCAAAGATAAAGTTTTCTCATGATGGCCCTGGTGACCTGTAAGTGATAATACCAAGTGGTTGAGAAATTCAATCCAAGGGCAGATCTAACTGATAAGACTTCATCTTACTGGATTATTTCAGTGAGAGATGTAATTATTGAGATTTAAATATTCTGCAGTAATAACATATCTATTAGCCACTGCCACAGTAATACCGCATAACAAACATCTACACAAATCTCAATGGCATTCGTCAGTAAGCATTTATTTCTTGCTTGTGCATCTACAGGGCAGTTGGGTTTTACTGATATAGGCTGGGTTCAGCTGTCATTCAAGGCTATTAGTTAGGTCCAGGTCTGCTCCACATGCCCCTTCTCCTTCTTGGATAAGAAGCTCCAAAGCGCCTTCTTCTCATGATGAAAGGCAGGAGGCCAAAGGAGGAAAAGTTAATTATAGAAGCATACTTCAAATCTTTGCTTGCATCACATCCACCAACATCCTATTCACTTACGTCAAGTCACGTGGTGAAACCCAAAGTCAAAGGGCAGGAAAGAAGTCTTTATCTTCCATGAGGCCATGGCAAAGACACTGAAGAACTGAGACCAATGATTCAATCTACCACAAACAGCATATAAATTTTATAGTACTGAACAAGATAGACTCTTTTCGGAATATGTAGCAAATAAAGACCTATCCCTTGAAAGCACTTTGTCCACTGGGAAACCATGAGATCATGATAGCCTAAGCCATTCTTGATGATTACTGTTAGTGCTATGAGTGTTAGTATATCAAACAATTCAATAAAGATTACCATGATGGTATAATTTTATCTCTATTATTTTGCCTTGTATTTTTATTTACATGTTAATAAATCCTACTCTTCCAAAAAGTATTTAATGATCTCTCTAAAGTTACCTGACTTATACTCTTACTATTCCTATTGTCTATCAATATCCCTATTTAACTATTTGAAAGATTTTAATAGTTCATCTGTTCAAAAACTATTTTTTTAAAACTAATCATTTACGTTTGTCACTAATTATTATAGTATCTTACTCTTGCAATGCCAAATACACATTTAAGTTTCAACTGATAACATGATTTAAATATATCAACATATCTGTCATGAGTTGCATTGTGCCCCGGAAAGATATTAAGGTCCTAATCTCCATGACTTGTGAATGTGAGCTTATTTAGAAATAGGGTCTTTGCAGATGATCAAGTTAAGATGAGATCATTAGAGTAGGCCCAAATCCAATATAACTGGTATTTCTGTCTGCCTGTGCTCGCTCGCTCGCTCTCTCTCTCTAACGAATAAATAAATAAAATCTTTAAAAAAATGGCAATTCTGGACACAGGAACAGGCACTTACAGGGAGAAGACAATGGGAAGACATAGGGTAAGGCTTCCAGAAGTTAGACACTGATTCTCCCTCACAACACTCAGAAGGAACCATCCCTGTTATCCCCTTGATTTCAGACTTCTACCTCCAGAACTGTAAAACAATAAATTTCTGTTGTTTAAGCTACCCAATGCAGGGTACTTTTTATGACAGCCCCAAGCAACTAATACAATCCAAGTATAAGGAGATTCTGTACTCTAAATCAAACAGAACACTAGATATTAATAATTAATCTAAAATGACATCCTTTTTTGTTTTACTGATGTTATGTTCATTATTTTTTTATTAACATATAATGTATTAGTTGTGTCAGGAGTACAGGTCTGTGAATCATCAGTCTTACACAATTCACAGCACTCACATTATGTTCATTATTTTTAATGGTGACCTATACAATCTGATGATCAATGATCTCACACAAGTCCCTGAATGCAAGAAATGACCATAAAGTAAGTATCTGGCTATGTGAACTTCTAACGGACAAAGACAAAACCAATTTTGGACAAGTGGTAGAACAGAAGCTAAAAGCAAGCATATTACTATTTATTGTAATCTTGTATATACACATTTTTACATCTTTATTGTGTATAGTCTGCCTCCCTGCTACTCCTATCAGAATGTAAGCACCATGAGGGTAGAGATTTTTGGTTGCTTTGCTCACTGCTTTATCTCCAATACTAGAACTATGCCTGGCAATGATAGGTATTTAATAATTATTGCTTAAAGAATGAAATAAATCTCCAAGCAAGAGTCTAATAATTAAAGCTTCTGTTAATCATGCTACAGCTCTTTTTTCTCATCTCTTCACTTCCCTTGGATGACCAGAGATACACACAGGCTAGATTCTGCTCCCCCCTCCAGGAAAAAGAATACATTCTCATTTGCCAAGTCCCCAGTCATCAACTGCAAAAGTAGGCCCTGCCATAACGAAAGCCCCCAGAGAATCAATTATTTCAATACTGTTCTCAGCCTTCAATATTCCTGGGAGAGAAATTCGTTCAGATGGGCAGCAAGAAGTGCCAGGCAGAACTGGCAATGCACAGGCCTTCAGGTCAAACTAAACTTGGTTAGACGCTCACATTTAACTTTCTCTCTGATTTGCAGGTTCCTCCTATAAAATGGGAAGAACAATGCTTCCTCCATAGGGTGCTGTCCCGTTAACTGGGGCATACTGAATGACTCTAGCATTATACAGGGTAAGGTGAAGGATTCAGGCTCAAATCTAAGGAGCGATGGTATCGTAGCCAGTCGAAGAGAGGTCAGTGCTGTCAAGACAAAATATAGGCCGTCAATGAGTTCCCAAAAGTTTACTGTATGATGTCTGGCTTTACTGAAAGCTGTTGTAAGCAAAATCATCATAGTCTTCGGAGTGAGAGCTATTTGCCTCAAAGGTCAAAGGAGAGTTGTATTTGTTTTTTTTCTCTGGTTTCTACAGACTGCATACAGATTGCTCTGTTGAATGGTGGCATTAGCTGAAGCAGCATTTAGCAGTTCAACACACGGTTGAGTAAAGCCTGGGGGAGAATTAGATGATAACGTTTCAAGGGGAAATTGCCAGTGGACAAAAATAGCAAGGAGGCAGGGCAGCCTAGGGTTTAGCAGCAGAATTCTTAAAGAGGCAAAGCCACACAGTCCTGTTCTTTTCAGCAAGTATTCTCCTGAGAGCCAGCTCTTTACTTCCAATCAGTGCTGTAACAGCTGAAGGCTTTGGCCTTTAAAAGTACAGCAATTGCTCAAAGACGAGCTGAAATAACTAACATTTAATTCTGCATTTGCCATTTCTTCCACTCAGAAATCATGGGGCAAATCCTGCCCAATGTTACAACCAAGGAATACGCAAAGCCACATTTACAGATGTGGCGTTTACCACCAGAAGAAGTTCCAGGAGGAAAAGGTCTGTAGACTACAGCTCCCACTTTTGCCACCACAGAAATGAATCCTATAAACAGACAATAATTTAGAAGATGATTATCCAATCTTGTGAATGAGCCAATTCTTCCCACTGCTAACTTCTGGCACTTTAATAATTTTGCAACTCAACACCCAAAAAAATGAATAATCCAATTTAAAAATGGGCAGGAGACATGAATGTCTTCCAAAGAAGACATATAGATGGCCAAGAGACACATGAAAAGATGCTCAGCATCACTGATCATTAGGAAAATACAAACTATAAACCACAATGAAGTATCACCTCGCATCTGTCAGAATGGCTAAAATCCACAACACAAGAAACAACAGGTGTTGGTGAGGATGCAGAGAAAGGGGAACCCTCTTGCACTGTTGGTGGGAATGAAAACTGTAGGTACAGCCACTCTGGAAAACAGTTTGAATGGCCCTCAAAATGTTAAGGATAGAGCTACCCTATGACCCAAAAATTGCACTACTAGGTATTTGCCCCAAGGATACAAAAACTGGCATGGCACCCAGCAGGTACTAAACACATTCTCGAGTACCCTTGTATCCCTCTTCCAAACTTAACATCTAATCTTCTTCTCCACATCTATCCCTTCTAACAAATGCTCTTATTGCCAGAACAGGTAGAAGGGCCTAACATGAGGGCCACTACTTTCTCATCGCCAGTCTTTCAGAAACTCACCTGGCTTATACTCCATCTCTTGAGAATGGGTTCTTTGCTTTCTGAAATACTACCAAGTAACATAAGAAACTAATTTGCATTGAAGTGAAAACAGTAAAATCCTAGAAGTAAGCAAAAAGGGTGTTAGTTAGCACCTCTCAATGGCAGATAATGTGCTTAGTAGGCGAGTTTCTTTGAACATGGGGAAAAGAAAACTGAGAAGAACAGAGATTATTTAAACCCACCGAGACTTAAAGAATTATGTATAATAATGTCCTAGAAATGAAGAATAGAGATCCTTAGGAAATTCACCAATACTCTCTATTCAAACAGAATATAAATACCAAAGTTGGACTTTCTGCTTCCAGTAATGGTATACAAGATTATTCAGATCAAACCATCTTTTGCAATTGGGAGAAGGGGGAGAGGATAAAACTCTCTTAATCACTTTAAAAGCATTAAATTGCTCCAAGACTGATGAAATTTTGGATGAAAGACTGTCCGGAGCACCAAAGCCACTTTTTCCCACAGGGTATTTACGTATACCACACCACACATCTGGTTCAGAGTGGAAAGAAATCAAGGCCTAGGGTCAGCCAGGCATGGGCAGTCTCACAGGAGAGCTTTCATATATAGAGCTGTGGTCATAAAGGCAACACAACCAGCTCCAAAATCAACCACTAGTTCCCAAGACCATAAGACTAGAGAGAAATTCCACTTTGGCAGAGGAAAAACTGAATAGGAATATAATCGGTGACACATTCTGCCACAGAAAAGTCCTCAAATGGATTTGCACCTGGGTCAGCCAAGGAACCCAGTTTGAGATCATCTCTGGTTGGGAATATATCTGAGCAGCTGGCAGAATCAAGCCCAGAGCATCCCTGGGAGGAAGGCACATTTCTCCTAGGCTTCAAAGAACCTCACAAATCAGAGACCCATAAGCAGTCAAGGATGACAAGGGACACAGGAAACAAAACAACATTAATCAGAAAAAGCATAAAAATAGACAGCAGAAACAGATGTGCACAGACTTCAGATACTGTAATTATCAAAAAGAGATATCAAAATAGCAATGTTTAAAGTAATACATAACAAACTTGAAAATATCCACAAGGACAGGATGTTAAAAGTGACAGAGTAGGTTAAAAAAAAACTTTTAAAAATAAAAAACTCGATTCTGAAATTAAAAACTCAATGGATGTATCTGGCAGCAGACGGAACAGAGCAGAAGCAGGAAAATGTGACCTGAAAGATAATGTCAAAAGAAGTGAGAGAGAATAAAACCCAAAGAGAAAAGAATGAAAATGAAAGAAAAGAGAGTGAGAGATATGGAAGACACAGTGAGACGGTCTAACATATATTTGATCCAAATGAAAGAGGGGAGAGAATGGAGCAGAGGCAATATTTTAAGAAATAGTGGCTGATAATTTTCCACCACTAATGACAGACTCAAGGACCCAGGGAATTTCATACAGGACGAAAGAAAAGAAGTCCACATCTAAATACATTGGAGTAAAAAGGTAGAAAATCAAAGGCAAAGAGAACCAGAAGAAAAGGATGGCAGTTATCCTTTAAAGGATAGTAGTTACAGGGCATGCCTAGGTGGCTCAGTCGGTTAAGCATTTGACTCTTGGTTTCGGCTGAGGTCAGGATTTCAGGGTCATGAGACTGAGCCCCACATCAGGGTCTGTGCTGAGCATGGAGCCTGCTTAAGATTCTCTCTCACTCCCCCCTGCTCCTCCCCCACTTTCTCTCTCAAAAGAAAGAAAGAAAAAGTGAGCAGTTATATCAAGAATTGTCTTCAATAACTGAAGCCAGAACCCAGTAGAATGATATTTTCATTGTGATAAAAGAAAATAATTGCTCTGGGTGCCTGGGTGGCTCAGTGGGTTAAAGCCTCTGCCTTCAGCTCAGATCATGATCTCAGGGTCCTGGGATCGAGCCCCGCATCAGGTTCTCTGCTCGGCGGTGAGCCTGCTTCCCTCTCTCTCTCTCTCTCTCTCTCTGCCTGCCTCTCTGCCTACTTATGATCTCTCTCTGTCAAATAAATGAATAAAATCTTTTTTAAAAAAAAGAAAATAATTGCTCATCTACAATTGCATAAGCCAGAAAGGTATCTTTCAAGAATGACGGTAAGATAAGTACATTTTCAGACAAACAAAAACTGATAAAGTATATCACCAGACTTCCTCCAAAGAAAGGAAGGAAATATTTTAAGGAAAAGGAAAATGATTCCAAATGGAAGGTATATACTGAAAGAATGAAGGTCAAAATGGAATGGCACATATGAGGTCCAATATAATGGAACACTGATTATATAAAACATTACTGACAAGGTCAAGTGACACCTGGACAAAAGAAACAAAACCAAGGTTTGTGAGTTTTAAATGCTTATATTAGAAAAAAGAGACAAGAATGAACATTAGTGAACTAGAAAGCATCCATGTCAATGTTAGGGGAAAAAAGCAAAATATAACCACAAAAAAAAAGGATGAAGGAAACAATAAAGGGAAGAAATTAATGAAATAGAAAACAAATATGTAACAGAAAAGAGCAGTAAATTCAAGAGCTGATTTTTCTTTTTTTTAATATTTTATTTATTTATTTGTTAGAGAGAAAGAGCGAGTGAGCACAGACAGACAGAGAGGCAGGCAGAGAGGCAGGCAGAGGCAGAGGGAGAAGCAGGCTCCCTGCCGAGCAAGGAGCCCGATGTGGGACTCGATCCCAGGACGCTGGGATCATGACCTGAGCCAAAGGCAGCTACTTAACCAACTGAGCCACCCGGGTGTCCCAAAAGCTGATTTTTCAAAAGACTAAAAAAACTGATGAACCCCTAGGGAGGCTGATTAAGTAAACAGAGAAAAGATACAAATATCTGAAGTTCTGTATGAAAAATGATGATGACTCTAGATTCTGCAGACTTTAAAAAAGATAATAAAATGGCATTAAGAACATTTGAAATTTGGGGCACCTGGGTGGCTCAGTGGGTTAAAGCCTCTGCCTTCGGCTCAGGTCATGGTCCCAGGTTCCTGGGATGGAGCTCCGCATCGGGCTCTCTGCTCAGCAGGGAGCCTGCTTCCCCCTCTTTCTCTTCCTGCCTCTCTGCCTGCTTGTGATCTCTGTCTGTCAAATAAATAAATAAAATCTTTTTAAAAAAGAACATTTGAAATTTAAACATATAGGTAAATTCCTAGAAAACGGTAATATCGGGGGCACCTGGCTGGCTCAGTCAGTAGAACACTCAACACTTAATCTCAGGGTTGTGAGTTCAAGGCCCACACTGGGCATAGAGCCTACTTAAAAGAAATGTAATATCAACATTAACTTAAGAGAAAATCTGAAAAGTCCCATAATAATTAAAGAACCTGAATCTGTAGTTAAAACCTTCTTACAAAAAAACCCTGCAGGCCTAGTTCCCTTCACTGGTGAGTTCTACAAAATACTCAATGAAGAAATATTCCAATCTTACACAAATTCTTCCAGAGAACAGATAATGAAGGAACATTGCTCCACCTTATTTTATGAGACTAGGATAATCTGACAAAGAAACTACAAGAAAAAATAAAAACTCAGGCAATTTCATTCAGGAACTCAGGCAAATAACCCAAACAAAAAATACAAACTAAATCTAACATAATATGAAATCCAACATGACCAAGGTAAATTTATACCTGGGATGCCAGAAAAGCTTAATATTAGAAAAGCAACTGATTTAATTTGCCATTACTACTAGATTACATTTTACTAAGCACCCTCGTTGGCATATTAAGGCAAGAAAAAATAAATAAAGTAATAAAGATTAGAGAGAAAGAAACTGTTACTATTTGAAAGTGACATGATTAGGCCAAAAGCAAATGCAAATTATCCATACTATTTAAATAATAAGATAATTTAGCAAAGTTGCTGGATATGAAAATCAATATGCCAAAAACACATGACAGAGGAATTAAATTGGGTTTCTATATAACAGCATCGAGCAGTTTACTCAAATTTTTAAAAGACACTATTTATGATAACATCAAAAAATACCAAATTCCTTAGAATAAATCTATCAAAAGATGTTTAAGAGTGCTAAGGGGAAAACTACAAAATGTCACTTAAAGATTTTAAAGAACTTTATAAATTGAGAGATACCATGTTTGTGGTTTGGAAATCTTAACATTTTGAAAACACCAATTTACCTAAATTTGATCTATTTACTTAATACAATCCTAATGAAAATCCCAAAAGATATTTTTGGCCAAATTTGACAGGCCATATACATTCTAAAATGTATATGGGAATGCTAAGGGCAAAGTAAGCTTAGACACACCTGAAAAAGAAGGACATGGACAGACCTCACCTAGCGGATATCAAAATATAATATAAAGTTGTAATGATCAAGACAAAAATACCAATGCAATAACTGTAGAAAAAGAAACTACACATACCCGTGCACTTGATCTATATGTTAGAGCACTGCATAACAGTGTAGAAAGAAAAGCTTTTTCAATCAGTGGGCCTGGGACACGTGGTTATCTAATGGCAAAACACTGAATTGGGACTTTGAACTCACATATGCCCCCAAAAATTCAATTCCCAGGTAGATTAAAAAACTAAAAGTGAAAGGAGAAGATTTTAGAAAATAATATAGAAAAATATCTTCATGATCTGAGTAGAAAAAATTTCTGATGAAAAAAGCATTGACCATAATAAATTGGACTTTATCAAAATGAAAAATTTTAGTACTTAAAAGACTGTCATCGCAAAAGAGAAGATGACCTAGAGAACAGAAGAAAATGTTTGCAAATCATATACCTGATCAAGAGACTTATAACCCATCTACATAAAGAACTCTTCATACACAATAACAAGACAACCCAAATTCTTAAATGAGCACAGATTCTGAATAGATATTTCTCCAAAAAAGATACAAAAATGGCCAATTAAGTCCAGAAAAGATGCTCAGCATCATTAGTCATTAGGGAATGCAAATCAAAACCACAATAGAGGTACCATATCACCCTCACCAGGATGGCAAAAAAGAAAATAAAAAGGAGAGATACACACACACACACACACACACACACACACACCCATATACTTATCCATATACCTACCTACTTACCTATCTACCTATACACATCTATAGAGAGATGGAAAGTAACAAATATTGGCAAGGATGGAAAGCCATTGGAACCCTTATACATTGAGGATGTAAAATGGTGCTGCCATTGTGGAAAAGTTTGGCAGTTCCTGAAAAAGTTAAATACAGCATTACCATAAGACCCAGCAATTCATCTCCTACATGTATACCCAGGAGAACTGAAAATATAGGTCCACATAAAAACTTGTACATTAATGTTCATGGCAGCACCATTCATAACAGCCAAAACATGGAAAAAATCCAAATGTCTATCAACTGATAAATAGATAAGGACAATGGCATATACTGAAAACTCTAAGACATTGATGAAAGAAATTAAAGCAGACACAAATAAATACAAAGATATCCACTGTTCATGGATTAGAAAAATTAATGATGTGTAAATGTCCCTACAATCCAAAGCAATGTACAAATTCAATGCAATCTCTAACAAAATCCCAACAGCATTTTTTACAGAAACAGAAAAATCAGTTCTAAAATTTATATGGAGCCACAAAAGACTGTAAATGACCAAAGTAAATTAGAGCAAGAAGAATAGAGCTGGAGGCCTCACACTTCCTGGTTTCAAAATACATTACAAAGCTATAGTAAACAGTATGGTACAGGTATAAAAACAGAAATATGATAGACAAATGGAACGGAAGAGAGACTAGAAATAAACCCACACAAATAAACCTACCTGATCTTTGGCAAGGGTGCCAAGAATACATAATGCAGAAACAGTAAGTAAATGATGTTGGGAAAACTAGATATCTACATGCAAAAGAAGAAAATTGGACCCTATCTTACGCCATACACAAAAATCAACTCAAAACACGAAGTGGAGATGCAATGTGGGGGGTTTGGGGGGTAGGAAAAGAATAAATGAAACAAGATAGGATCGGGAGGGAGGCAAACCATAGAGACTCTTAATCTCACACAAAAAACTGAGGGTTGTGGGGGGGTAGGGAGAGGGTGGTGGGGTTATGGACATTGGGGAGAGTATGTGCTATGGTGAGTGCTGTGTAGTGTGTAAACCTGGCGATTCACAGACCTGTACCCCTGGGGCTAATAATACATTATATGTTTATAAAAAATTATTTTAAAAATCAACTCAAAACAGATTAAAGGTTTAAACATAAGACCTAAAGAAAAAATAGTACCTATTCTCCTGAAGCTGTTTCAAAAAACAGAAACAGAAGGAAAACTTCCAGACTCCATGAAGCCAGCATTACCCTGATCCCCAAACCCGGCAAACACCCCATCAAAAAGGAGAATTTCAGACCAATATCCCTGATGAATATGGATGCAAAGATTCTCAACAAGATCCTAGCAAATAGGATCCAACAGCACATTAAAAAATTTATCCACCATGACCAGGTGGGATTTATCCCTGGGATGCAAGGGTGGTTCAACATTTGCAAATCAATCAATGTGACAGAACAAATCAATAAGAGAAGAGAGAAGACCACATGGTCCTCTCAATTGTTGCAGAAAAAGCATTTGACAAAATACAGCATCTGTTCCTGACTAAAACTCTTCAAAGTATAGGGATAGAGGGAACATTCCTCAAATTCATAAAATCTATCTATGAAAAACCCACAGCAAATACCATTCTCAATGGGGAAAAGCTGACACCCTTCCCTTTGAGATCAGGAACATGACAAGGATGTCCATTCTCACCACTGTTGTTCAACACAGTACGAGAAGTCCTAGCAACAGCAGTCAGACAACAAAAAGAAGTAAAAGGTATTCAAACTGGCAAAGAAGAAGTCAAACTCTCTCTCTTCACAGATGACATAATACTTTATATGGAAAACCCAAAAGACTCCACCCCCAAACTATTAGAACTCATATAGCAATTCAGCAATGTGGCAGGATACAAAATCAATGCACAGAAATCAGCTGCTTTCTTATACACTAACAATGAAAATATAGAAAGGGAAATTAGAGAATCAATTCCATTTACTACAGCACCAAGAACCATAAGATACCTGGGAATAAACCTAATCAAAGAGGTAAAGGATCTGTACTTAAGGAACTACAGAACACACTCATGAAATAAATTGAAGATGACACAAAAAGATGGAAGAGCATTCCATGCTCATGGATCAGAAGAATAAACATTGTTAAAATGTTTATACTGCCTAGAGCAATCTATACTTTCAATGCCATCCCAATCAAAATTCCAGCAGCATTTTTCAAAGAGCTGGAACAAACAATCCTAAAATTTGTATGGAACCAGAAAAGACCCCGAATTGCTAAGGCAATGTTGAAAAAGAAAAACAAAACTGGGGGCATCACATTGCCTGATTTCAAGCTTTACTACAAAGCTGTGATCACCAAGACAGCATGGTACTGGCACAAAAACAGACACATAGACCAGTGGAACACAGTAGAGAGCCCAGATATGGACCTGCAACTCTATGGTCAAATAATCTTTGACAAAGCAGGAAAAATGGAAAAAAGACAGTCTCTTCAATAAATGGTGCTAGGAAAATTGGACAGCTACGTATAGGAGAATGAAACTCAGCCATTCTCTTACACCGTACACAAAGATAAACTTGAAATGGATAAAAGACCTCAATGTGAGGCAGGAATCCATCAAAATCCTAGAGGAGAACATAGGCGGTAACCTCTTCGACATCGACCACAACAACTTCTTTCAAGACATGTCTCCAAAGGCAAAGGAAATAAAAGCAAAAATGAACTTTTAGGACTTCATCAAGAGCAAAAGCTTCTGCACAGCAAAGGAAACAGTCAACAAAACAAAGAGGCAACCCATGGAATGGGAGAAGATATTCGCAAATGACACTACAGACAAAGGGCTGATATCAAATATCTATAAAGAACTCCTCAAACTCAACACTCAAAAAACAGATAATCACACCAAAAAATGGGCAGAAGACATGAAAAAACACTTCTCCAAAGAAGATATATAAATGGCTAACAGACACATGAAAAAATGTTCATCATCATTAGCCATCAGGGAGATTCAAATCAAAACCACATTGAGATACCACCTTACACCAGTCAGAATGGCCAAAATCAATAAGACAGTAAACAACAAGTGTTGGAGAGTATGTGGATAAAGGGGAATCCTCTTACACTGTTGGTGGGAAGGCAAGTTGGTGCAGCCACTTTGAAAAACAGTGTGGAGATTCCTTAAGAAATTAAAAAGGGAGCTACCCTATGATCCTGCAATTGCACTACTGGATATTTACCCCAAAGATACAGATGTAGTGAAAAGAAGAGCCATTTGTACCCCAGTGTTTATAGCAGCAATGGCCACAGTTGCCAAACTGGAAAGAGCCAAGACGCCCTTCAATGGATGAACGGATAAAGAAGATATGGTCCGTATATACAATGGAATATTATGCCTCCATCAGAAAGGATGAATACCCAACTTTTGTATCAACATGGACAGGACTGGAGGAGATTATGCTGAGTGAAATAAGTCAAGCAGAGAGAGTCAATTATCATATGGTTTCACTTACTTGTGGAGCATAAGGAATAACATGGAGGACGTTGGGAGAAGGAGAGGAGAAGTGAGTTGGGGGAAATCGGAGGGGAAGATGAACCATGAGAGACTGTGGACTACGAGAAACAAACTGAGGGTTTTGGAGGGGAGGGGTGTGGAGGGATGAGTGAGCCCAGTGGTGGGTATTAAGGAGGGCACATATTGCATGGAACACTGGGTGTGGTGCATAAACAATGAATCTTGGAACACTGAAAAAATTAAATTTAAAGAATAATAATAATAAATAAACATAAGGCCTGAAACAATAAGACTCCCAGAGGAAAACACAGTGAATAAGCTTCTTGACGTTGGCCTTGGCAATGATTTCTTGGATATGACTCAAAAGCACAGGCAACAAATACAAAACTAGACAAACAATATTACATCAAACTAAAAAAGCTTCTGCACAGCAAAAGAAAGAATCAACACAATGAGTAGGCAAGCACAGAATGGGAGAAAATACCTGCAAACAATATGTAAGGTAAAGGGCTAATAACTGAAAGAGATAATGAATTCCTACAATTCAACAGCAAAAACCTAAATAAACATTTTTCCAAAGAAGACATACAAATGGCCAATAAGTCTATGAAGAGGCACTCAGCATCACCAATAATCAAAGACATGCAAATCAAAACCACAATAACATATCATCTCATACCTATCAGGATAGCAATTACTGTAAAAAAGAAAAAAGGTATTTGTGAGGACGTGGAAAAATGAGAACCCTTATACACAGCTGGCAAAATTTAAATTGCTACAGTCACAATGGAAAACAGCATGGGGCTTCCTCAAAAAAAAAAAAAAAAAACCCAGAACTACCATATGACCCAGCAAGCCCACTTCTGGGCATATATCCAAAGGCAATGAAATCGGGATGTTGAAGAGATACCTGCACTCCCATGTTCACTTCAGCCTTATTCATAGCAGCTGAGATATGGAAGCAACCAAATGTCCACCAATGGCTGAACAGATAAAGAAAATGGTGTATACATGCAATGAAATATTATTCAGCCTTTAAAGAAGGAAATCCTGCCATGTGCAACACCATGGATAAGCCTGAAGGACATCTGCCAAGTGAAATAAGCCAGACACAGAAGAACAAATACTACGTAATACCACTTACAGGAGGAATCTAAAATAATCAAACCCAGGGTGCCTGGGTAGATTGGTCAGTTAAATGTCTGCCCTCAGCTCAGGTCATGATCCTGGGGTCCTGGGATCGAGTCCTGAGTCCAGCCAGCTCTGTGCTCACCCTGCTCATTCTCTCTCTCTCTCTCTCTCTCTAACAAAATCTTTAAAAAATAAAATAAAATAAAATAATTGACCTCAGAAGCAGAGAATAGAACTTGCCGGGTTGCCAGGTTGAGGGGAAAGTAAAACAGGAAGGAATTAGTCAAAGTATGCAAAGTTTCAGTTATACGAGATGATTAAATCCTAGAGATCTACTACACAGCATACAGTCTATTGTTAACTACATTGTCTTGTGTACCTAAAAATTTCCTAAGAAGGTAGATCTTACTTTGAGGGTTGTTATTGCAAATAACAATAATAATAATAAATTAAAAGGGGGGGAGAAAACTTTTGGAGGTGATGGATATGTTTATGGCATAGATTGTGGAGATAGTTCACGGGTGAATACTTACCTCCAAATTCTTCAAGTTGTATACATTAAATATGTACAGCTTGGGGCACCTGAGTGGCTCAGTCGGTTAAGTGTCAGACTCTTGATCTCAGCTCAGGTCTTGATCTCAGGGTGGTGAGTTTGAGCCCTGCACTGGGCTCCATGCTGCATGTGGAACCTACTTAAAAAAAAAATACACCTCTTTGTTACATCAATCATACCTCAAAAAAGTGATTTAAAAAAAGAAAATGTGGGGGCGCCTGGGTGGCTCAGTGGGTTAAGCCTCTGCCTTCCGCTTGGGTCATGATCCCAGGGTCCTGGGATCGAGCCTCTGCTTGGCAGGAAGCCTGCTTCCTCCTCTCTCTCTGCCTGCCTCTCTGCCTACTTGTGATCTCTCTCTGTCAAATAAATAAATAAAACCTTTTAAAAAAGAAAAAAAAGAAAGAAAATGTGATCTATCATATGAGAGATTGTTATTGTTATCCAGCTATAAAAAGAATAGAAATACTGGTACATTTTACGATATGGATGAACCTTGAAAGTACTGTTTGAACTGAATGAAGCCAGACACCAAGGCCACATAGCATGTAATTCTACTTAGATAAAACGTCCAGAATAGACAAATTTATATAGACACAAAGCAGATAAGTGGCTGCTCAGGGCTGAAAATGGGGGAAGAGTAGGGAGGAATAAAGAATGAATGCTAATGGGTATGGGGTTTCTTTTGGTGGGAGTGAGAATGTTCTAAAATAAGATTGTGTTGATGATTGCATTAACCTGCAGATACACTTTTAAAACACCAAAATGTGCACTCTGAAGAGGTGAATTTTAGGATATATGACTTATATCTTAAGTTGTGTGTGAGAGAGAGATAGGAAGGAAGGAAGGTGGGAAAGAAGAAAGAAAGAAAGAAAGGAAGGAAGGAAGGAACCAAAAAGAACAAAAGGCAGCCAAAGAGAAAAATGAAGCCCAGAAGAAACAGAGAATGCAGAGAATAGAAGAAAATCTCACAAAATGTCATTAAGCCTCAGAAAGCTAAGAAAAGATATTACAGCCATAAAATAAGAGAATGGCATTTCAACAGGAAAAAGTTCTTGGAAATTAAAGTTTTATATCCAAAATTTTTAAAGTGAAATTACTTAGATAGTAAAGAAAAACTTCCCCAGAAAATAGAACAGTTACAGGGGCATGGAAAATAGGAGGGGAAAAACCAAGAAACCTAAGAGAATCAATCCAAAAGATCCAATATCCAAACAACGGTGATTACAGAAAAAAGAGAATAAAACGGGGGGGGAGGGTGATTACTGAAAAACTAATCTAAGGAACCATCCCAGAACTGAGACACAGATGCCTGTGAAAAAAAAGAGGCCTTCAAGAATTCAGCCCATAAAATCTTTTTAAAAAGGAGGGGGGCACATGGGTGGCTCAGTGGGTTAAGCCTCTGCCTTCGACTCAGGTCATGATCTCAGGGTCCTGAGATCGAGCCCCGAATCGGGCTCTCTGCTCAGCGGGGAGCCTGCTTCTTCCTCTCTCTCCCTGCCTCTCTGCCTACTTGTGATCTCTGTCTGTCAAATAAATGAATAAAATCTTTAAAAATAAATAAATAAAATAAAGAATTCAGCCCAATGAATTAAAAGAAGACATATACTAAGGCTCGTCACATTAAAATCAGAAATGGGGAAAAGACAATGTTCTAAAATCATGTAGATGAAAATACTGTAAAACCTCCTAAAAAGGGATTCTAGAAGGCAATGAAGCAATGCCTTCATGACTGGAAGGAAAAATGATTTCCAAAATCAAATTTTAAAACCAACCAAATTACAAATTAAGTGTGAGATTAGCTGTAGATCCCTTGACACACAGATTTCCCAGGCATCCTTTTTAGGAAGTTACAGGGAAGGGGGGAATACATTCTAGCACAAAAAAGGGAAGAAGCTTAGATAACATGAGACCCATGTAAGAAGAGATTCACAACACGGGGACACTGAGATTCACAACACGGGGACACCGCTAGGCCAGCTCACCAAGTACCTTTGAATCCACTAGCCATCAGGGGATAGACAGCTCTGGAGGGGAGAGTCCACAGGGAAGAAATCAATTGTTTAGTCTTCCATTTGGAACACAATTTTTTTGAAGATTTTATTTATTTATCTGACAGAGAGAAACAGCCAGAGAAGGATCACAAGCAAGGGGAGTGGGAGAGGGAGAAGCAGGCTTCCCACTGATCAGGGAGCCCAATGTGGGGCTCAATCCCAGGACCCTGGGATCATGACCTGAGCTGAAGACAGACACTTAAGGACTGAGCCACCCAGGTGCCCCTGGAACACAATTTTGACCGGTATATAAAGATTTGATGGAGCATGCAGGGAAAAAATTTAAAGGAAAGGTAATAAAAATAGGTCAGTTATTCACTTCAAGAAAAACACTAAGTCATACAAGAAAAGAAAAGTAATCATAGATATAATTTGGCTCAAGGGTAAACAATATTTATATAGTTCTAATACTGTAAGTACTGACTCCTGAGTCATCCACACATACTAATAAAATGAGGGAAGTTCAAATGTATGTAGCATGTATTATGTGGATGAATAAAATAACAAAATTCTCATCTACCATTGTAGGAAGTCAAGAGACTGTTATAAAATTAATAAATCAAAAAAATACATTCGTATTTAGAAATAGAAAGGAACATCAGAAACAGCTCATATGAAGAAAAGGAGGCACACTTAATAGTTTCCTGCAGCTGCTGCTTACAAACTACCACAAACTTGGTGGCTTAAAATAAGAGAAATCTGCTCGCTCATAGTTCTAGAGGCCAGAAGTCAGAAATCAGCGGCATCATGCTAACATCAAACCAGCAGGAGGATCCCACTCCCGCCAGGTCCCGAGGGGGGAATCACTTCCTTGCTTCTTCTGGGTTCTGATGGCTGTGGCATTCCTTGGCTTGTGGCTGCATCAATGCCCTCTCGGCCGCTGTCCTCACACTGACTTCTCCTGTGTGTCAAATTTCCTTCTACCTCTCCTATATTAAGGACAGCTGAGATGGCACATAGGGACCATGTATATAATCCAGGATTATGTCCCCATCTTAAAATCCTGGACATGATTCTATCTGCAAAGACGTTTTCTCCAGAGTACAGGTTCCAGGGATTAGGACATGGTACCTTCGGGGCTGTCATGCAGCCCACTACAGAGTCTAGTGTAAAATTCCACCCCACCCCTGGTGACACTGTCTCGCTGGTCACTCAGCCAAGAACAACTCAGCCAGTTTTCTTACAATCTGTCCATGAATCATCTACACTGTGCCCATGGGCCATCTTTCCGGACTTCTAGATGAGCAGCCTTCAAATATTCTTTTTTTTTTTTAAAGATTTTATTTATTTATTTGTTAGAGAGAGAGAGAGATCGAGCACAGGCAGACAGAGTGGCAGGCAGAGGCAGAGGGAGAAGCAGGCTCCCTGCCGAGCAGGGAGCCCGATGTGGGACTCGATCCCAGGATCCTGGGATCATGACCTGAGCCGAAGGCAGCCGCTCAACCAACTGAGCCACCCAGGCGTCCCTAGCCTTCAAATATTCTTGATGGTGCGTTTCTACTGGAAAAGAAAATGAGCAAGCTCCTCCAAGACGTGATGTTTATTTATAAATTATAGGTGCCAGTGTATCAGTATATTATTATATGCATACAAAAACAGAAACTGTTAAAAGACAAGTGAAAACTCAAGATAAATAGAATGACTACCATTTTCTTCCAACACCCAAATGAATCATCTTGTCAGCTCTCTGAGGCACACACATCCCACTACCCAAAACACTCCTGTTGTGCATTTTCGATTCCCAAAACTCCAAGGAGGAGTTTTAAGTCCTGTTGGTTAAGATGGGAAAGCTGAAATGAGTCCTGGGCTTCCCACTCCAACTTTATCCACAGCAAGTCAGCTTGGATCTCTGTGATAAAGGTGGGGGTTTTACAAACGGTTTCAGTGGGAAAAAGTATCCTCGGCAAAAATAATAACGATAATAATAATACAAAATAATAATAATAGGTCTGAAATCCACTTCTCTGGAGCACTGTCTTTTGGTGTGAGCCTCTGAGCGGCCTTTCATGCAGGTGGCACATGACATCACTCGGCCCCAGCTGTTGCTTATTAACTCAGCCACTCTGCAACACACACAGCCTTTTACAACTTGACTTTTTTAAGGAGGCAGCCCGTTTTGCAAATCAACGGAACATATTACACACAGTTAGACTGCTGAATTCCACAAATAATAAATTTGACAAAGAAGTCCTGTTTCTTCACAGCCTCTCCAAGCACGGGTCATTCTAAAGTTCTGAAGGACACCAGGCTTGGCAGCAAAGCAACCCTACTTTGTCACTTTAAAGGAAATGCCCGCCGAGCCAACAGCACCTCCCGTGGGTTAAAGTTCAAGAAACCCAGAAGCCTCTAACCTTCACCAAAGCCTCGAAACCATCTCCAACATGAGCTGACTTTGTAAATGTGGTTTTTGCCGGCTTATAATGCCTAATTAGGCCTCGACCATGAGGCTAAGAGGTGGAGAAGAAAAGCCAGGATGCCTGCAGCCTGCCACTTGAGTTCACAGCAAAATGACAGGCGACATGTGTGATCCAAAGGGAAAAATCTGACAGTCATGCTTCAGCCTTTCAGCCACAGTTTGTTTTTTTTTTTTTTTAACATGGAGAGGTTACAGCATCAATAGTGTCATCTTCTAATAGAAAGGACAACTACATATAATGCATAATTGCCAGTCTAAATGACTTGTTATTTTGACTGCCTATTTTAAAATGTCTGTAATTGCTTCCAATGAGACTTGGAATAAACGATAAGTCAGCACAGGCAATCACTGGTGGAGACATAGCGTGGCTTTAGAAAACCCGGTACAAATTATTTTGTCATGTGTCAGTTTCCAGCAATTCCTGATTATGATCACAGGGCATTGGTCCTGCTTTTGGGGGGTGTTTCTTCCAGCTATGTTCCACTTAAGCAACAGAAAGAGTGTCACGTGCAGGTGTATAAAAGACGAGGCAATATATTTTCAAGGGCAATGAACAAGAGCTAGCAGAGCCTGATAAATTCATGTTACCCAATTGTAGCTGGTACCAAATCCTGCCCCTTTCTGTAAAACAAAACAAAGTGAGGTTAAAGCACACCTCACCGAGAGTTATTGCCATCTCTCCAAATGAACTTTATCCCCCTTCTCTTATGCTTGTTTGCCAAGTCTTAAAATAACAAATCGCTTCTTTATAACAAAATTGTCTCCCTGGAATAATAGGCTTCAGTATGAGTTCTGATAGAGCAATAGCTCCTCTAAATGACAGCAAAGGCTTGCAGCAGCGATGCAAGGCACATCTATTTCAGGGCTTCCCATTAAAGAGAAATGCGGTTTGGTAAGAAATGAAGTCATTTCCTGACTCATTGGGATGCCATGTTTAAACCATGGTTTTCTGCCTAAGGATACAGAGGTGGGAAAGATGTGGCAGAGCCTAAAAGAGATGAATCTTCCCTTAAGGTTTCAGGAAACCGGCTTTTTAAGGTCCGTCACACTGTATTACAACATATTAGGTAGGGAAAGAGGGTTAGTTAGAGCCTTCACCCATTCCTTCCACGGTAAGAAGAAAGTCCACCATCTCACACACTTTGTTAAAGCCGGTTCCGTGAGTGATCCGTTTAACTCTGATTACATCTTGTGTGAGTGGATGCAACAGGAACAGATCAACGTTTAGGTATTTTAAACACTGGGAGATGGCAGAAAGATGGATTCAAAGCCCATTCATTTTGTATGTTCCTAATATAAGTGAGTCAAAGTACTGAAAAAACTATTTTTGAAGGATGATACGTAACAATTAAGCAAAAACTCCATGGATTTCTTATATTAAAAAAATTTTAATATACAATCTCACGGCACACCTGTGTGGTGCATTGAGCACTTGACTCTTGGCTTCAAGCTCAGGTCGTGATTTCAGGGTCATGAATCAAGCCCGGTGTTGGGTTCTGAGCTCAGTGTGGAGTTGGCTTGAGACTTTCTCGCCCTCTCCCTCTACCCCTCCCCCACCAAATAAATAAATAAAATCTTTTCTAAAAATTAAAAAAGAAAAGAAAAAAATTTAATATGTAGTCTCACTAGTGATCAAAGATAAATTTTATGACTTAAAATAACCATGCAATACCATTTTCTTATTAAAGTAGCAACAGCTGGGACGCCTGGGTGGCTCAGTTGGTTAAGCGGCTGCCTTCAGCTCGGGTCATGATCCCAGCGTCCTGGGATCGAGTCCCACATCGGGCTCCTTGCTCAGCGGGGAGCCTGCTTCTCCCTCTGCCTCTGCCTGCCACTCGGTCTGCCTGTGCTCGCTCCTGCGCGCTCTCTCTATCTGACAAATAAATAAATAAAATCTTTTTTTAAAAAAAGTAGCGACAGTTGACAAAATGAAGGGGGATGGATATTACTCAGAACTGGTGAGGGACTGCAGATGGGCTCAACTTTCTGAAAGATAACTGACTGGGCAACACTTACCAAAATCTTTTAAAATGTTCACACTCCTTAACCCCATATTCTTCTTTACTTCTAGGAGTCTTCTTTTCTTTGTCTTTTCTTTTATTAAGATAAAACTGAGGGCACCTGGATGGCTCAGTTGGTTAAGCAGCTACCTTCAGCTCCACTCATGATCTCAGGGTCCTGGGATCGTGTCCCGCATCAGGCTCCCTGCTCGGTGGGAAGTCCGCTTCTCCCTCTCTCTCTGCTGCTCCCCCTGCTTGTACTCTCTCATTTTCAATCTCTCTCTCTCAAATAAATAAAATCTTTAGAAAAAAAGATATAATTGAGATACAACATTGTCCAAGGTACACAACATGTTCGTGTGATAAACACTCACAGACAGTGAAATGACTACCACTGTAGTGTTTGCTAACGTTTCCACCAAGTCATATAATTGCCATTTATTTTTTGTGCTGAGAATATTTAAGATCTATTCCTTGGCAACTTGCAAGTATATAATACAGCATTGTCCACTATAATCATCAGGCTGTGCAACAGGTCCCCAAAACTTACTCAAGTCATAACTGGAAGTTTGTACCCTCGGACCAGTATCTCCCCATTTCTACCACCACCACCCCCAGCCCTGGGTACCTAGGGTAGAATACTCTGTTTCCATGAACTTGACTTTTTTAGATTCCACATATAAGTGAGATCATACAGTTGATGAGTTATCTGCTAGTTGACCCTGATCCCAAGTCCCTGAAAGACTACAGCCAATGAGAAGAGGGCTTTGATGGGAGCAATGTGCAGACTCTCCAGCGGACTACAGTTGCCCTGCCAGAAATAATTTTACCACACTCGAGTATTGCCATAGATGCCAAAACCCCACTGGATGGATGCTTCTTGAGTTTTAGCTGATTTCTTACAAAATATTAAATACTGGGTGGAGATGAGAGAAGCAGTATCAGAGAAAGATATACAGAAATAGAGAGTACATCCAGAAAAAGAAGCAAATTGGGTGAAGAAGAAAGATCTAAGATATGTAGAAAAGAAAGAAGGGGAAAAGGAAGGAAACTATGATTTCCTCAAAACTACTAGATGACAGCAAATTATTTTACTAATTTGAAAAAGATGAATATTTCAAAACACAACTCTAGAAAGTTGTATCCCCTAACAATGACCAAGATTTATTGACTCCTTTCCATATATATAGCTTTCCATGCATCGGGCACTGGTCAGTGAGTCAATACACATGTGAGATATTAACATTAATTCATTTAATCCACAACACTCCTTTATGGGATAGGTATGCCTATGGCTCTCTTTCATAGAACAAGAGAAGTGAGGTCCAGAGAGGTTAAGTAACTTGTGGAAGCGCTCACAGCTCCTAAGAAGTAGAGGCTTGGCTCCAGGATTTCCTTGCTATAGTACGGCCTCTATCCACTCCAGCCATGAAGCTCCCTCCTCATGAAGCCCTATAGTTTTTACCATCAGCTGCGCACACTTAACACAGAACATGCACAGTTCTGCATGTTTGTGGCATTTTCATCTTAGCACAGCGTGTTTTCCCAACAAGACTGAAACACTAAAGGCAGGAACCATGAATAATACTTCTCTATAATCCTCACGCTACTTAGCACTATTCTTCACTCATTAAATAAGATTTAATTGGACCTTCGCCAAAGAGATAACTTTCAAAACACCTATTCTGATAATTTTGCAATCAAATAAACTCTACTAACATCTGTTCTAAGAAGCAGTCACCCTTTGAGATTGCTAGAAATTTAAGTTTAGAAAAAAGACGTTAATGCTTTTTTATCTCATTCTATTCCCTTTGACGGATGAAACCAAAAATAATCACTTTGCATCTCCAAAGTGTTCCACCCCCGTGAAAGCAGGGGGAGAGTGAGCCATCACTAGGACACAAATGTGTTCTACTTGAAGCAATCAAATAAATCAAGCAACCCCCAAAATATAGTTAAAGCAAAGTGACTCAGACACAGTTCATGTTTTTAGTCACTTAGAATCCAAAGTTACTCTGAAACACGAATAGTTTTTAAAGCATTACTCATTTTGCTTTCTCGGATAAAACTAAAATAATCCAATACAATTATCTGAATAGTTATAATTTAAAGATTTAAAATACACGCTCAAAACCTAACATTCCAAATTAGTGCCACTCTTTAGGACAAACTCTAACTAATAATAATGATCTGGTATAAAAGTATCCTGGAGAAACTAATTTCCCACCATTTTCTCTTTATTAAGCTAATCTTAAAAAAAAAAAAAAGGAAAAAGAAAAAAACCTTTTTCCCAAAGGCCTTCCTTGGGGAAGCAAAAAAAAAACCATAAAAACCATGTACCTAAAAAATCATTACTAGTAATTAAAAGCGATTTTCCTCTCTCTCCTAGGAAAGCATGTATTCCCATGCTGGAAAATTAAATACGTTTCAAGACCGACCTTTATTTAGAAATAATGGAGTTTCACCAAACTGAAAAACTAAAACAACTTTTCAGTGACCTCATCAGCAGCTCAAGGATGACAGATAGGTTTAGTCATACATGCCAACTCCTACTGGTTGGCAGAGACCTGGATACTGTGTTGAGAAGGATTCTGAGGTAATATCTAAGGGAAAACAACTTTGGATTAATTAACAATCAGCAACGCAGAGGTACCAGTACCAAAATTTAGGCTACCTGCCATAATTTATGAAAAGTAAAACCTACACCTTCAATCTGCAATGAGGGATGTGGACCAGGGATTTCAAAGGTGCTGCCGGATTGTTCGGTTCATTTTAAAGGAAAGAACTCATTGCTAAGTAGTGCCCAGATCTATGGGGCTCTCATCAAAGAACAGTAAAAGAAGGCTGAACATCTACTGACAGTCCACTGTGTGGCAAGCACTGGGCCTACCTCAACCACCCAATCCCATGGCCACATCCAAGATTTCTGACATTACCAATAACAGCACCCCCTCAGTTATCTTAATTTCAATCATTCTATTCTGCAAACACCACTTTCTATCTTTCGGGACTATTGCTGCTACCCCACCGATAGGACCCTCACCTCCCCATCTCACTTTCCTACTCAGCCAGCAGAAACTCCCTGATCAGTCAGCACTCCATTGCATGTGCTGTCAACCTCGTTGCTCTTTTCTCTCTTCGTCATCACTGCCTAGTGAAACCCCACGCTTTGTTAAACCCAGATCTCTGCTGACTCCAGACCTGCACCCACGCAACCAAAATGTTGCCAGAGAAATAAATTCACAACTATAGTGACTGGTCTCACTCTAAATTCATCATGACCCCAAGCAGGTCCTTAGTAAGACTGACCTCCCCACTGTATGTCCTTCATCCATTCACTTTCCCGCTGGACATCATTTTCATACATTCTCTCTCTTCAGATCTCAGTGTCTCTTCCTATTACTTACTCTCAGCTGATGGCCCTGCTTCCTGCTTCCTGCTACATGCAAAACAGAAACAATCAAAAGAGAATTCCCACAGGCTCTCACCATGCTTTCTACTCACCTTCCTGCATCTGTTTTTGTATGTTCTACCCTCTCTTCTGATATGGTGGATGGGCTGTCCTTGCTCTGACCAAAAACCAAGTCTTCTACTTAGAGAGTAGGACCCATCCTTCTTGCTTAATCAAGAACATCTCTCCAGCAATTCTCCCCCCACAAAGCATAATCCATTTTTCCCTTTCTACTGATCATTCCCACCAATATTCAAAATTTCTATAAATAGATCAATCTTTAAAATAAAATTTTAGGGGCACCTGGGTGGCTCAGTGGGTTAAGCCTCTGCCTTCGACTCAGGTCATGATCTCAGGGTCCTGGGATCAAGCCCCACATCGGGCTCTCTGCTCAGCAGGGAGCCTACTTCCTTTCCTCTCTCTCTCTCTGCCTGCCTCTCTGCCAACTTGTGGTCTCTCTGTCAAGTAAATAAAATATTAAAAAAATAAAATAAAATAAAGTTTGAAAAAAAATCTTGTCATGATCCTGCATACCCCTCCAGGTACTACCCCATTTTTCTATTCAATTTTTATTAACATATAATGTATTATTTGTTTCAGGGGTATAGGTCTGTGATTCATCAGTTTTACACAATTCACAGCACTCACCATAGCACATACCCTCCCCAGTGTCCATCACCCAGCCTTCCCACCCCTCCCACCTCTTCCCCTCCAGCAACCCTCAGTTTGCTTCCTGAGATTAAGAGTCTGTTATAGTTTGTCTCCCTCTCTGGATTCATCTTATTTCATTTTTCCCTCTCTTCCCCCATGATCTTCTGTTTTGTTTCTAAATTCCTCTTATCAGTGAGATAATATGATAATTGCCTTTCTCTGATTGACTTACTTCACTTAGCATAATAGCCGCTAGTTTCATCCACATCATTGCAAATGGCAAGATTTTGGGTTTTAGATGGCTGCTTAATATTCTATTGTGTGTATATATATATATATACATATATATATACCACTTTTTCTTTATCCATTCATCTGTTGATGGATACCTAGACTCTTTCCATAGTACGACTCTTGTGGACATTGCTGCTATAAACATTGGGGTGCCTGTGCCCCTTTGGACCAAATGACAGAGTATACATTTGTATCTTTAGAGTAACTACCCAGTAGTGCAATTGCTGGGCGGTACAGTAGCTCTATTTTCAGCTTTTTGAGGAACCTCCATACTGTTTTCCAGAGTGGCTGCACCAGCTTGCATTCCCACCAACAGTGTAGGAGGGCTTCCCTTTCTCCACATCCTCTCCAACATCTGTTATTTCCTGACTTGTTAATTTTAGCCATTCTGACTGGTGTGAGGTGGTATCTCACTGTGGTTTTGATTTGTATTTCCCTGATGCCAAGTGATGTGGAGCACTTTTTCATGTGTCTGTTGGCCATCTGGATGTCTTCTTTGCAGAAATGTCCATTCATGTCTTCCGCCCGTCTCTTGGTTGGATTATTTGTTCTTTGGTGTTGAGTTTGATAAGTTCCTTATAGATTTTGGATACCAGTCCTTTGTCTGATATATAATTTGCCAATATCTTCTCCCATTCTGTCAGTTGTCTTTTGGTTTTGTTGACTGTTTCCTTTGCTGTGCAAAAGCTTTTGATCTTGGTGAAGTCCCAATAGTTCATTTTTGCCCTTGCTTCCCTCGCCTTTGGTGATGTTTCTAGGAAGAAGATGTTGCAGCTGAGGTCAAAAAGGTTGCTGCCTGTGTTCTCCTCAAGGATTTTGATGGATTCCTGTCTCACACTGAGGTCTTTCATCCATTTTGTGTCTGTTTTTATGTGTGGTGTAAGGAAATGGTCCAGTTTCATTCTTCTGCATGTGGCTGTCCAATCTTCCCAAAACCATTTGTTGAAGAGACTGTCTTTCTTCCATTGGACATTCTTTCCTACTTTATCAAAGAATAGTTGATCATAGAGTTGAGGGTCCATTTCTGGCTCTCTATTCTGTTGCATTTATCTGTGTGTCTGTTTTTGTGCCAGTACCACACTGTCTTGATGATGACAGTTTTGTAATAGAGCTTGAAGTCTGGAATTGTGATGCTGCCAGCTTTGGTTTTCTTTTTCAACATTCCTCTGGCTATTCAGTGTCTTTTCTGGTTCCATATAAATTTTAGGATTATTTGTTCCATTTCTTTGAAAAAACTCAATGATATGTTGATAGGGATTGCATTAAATGTGTAGATTGTGCGACGACATGGATGGAACTAGAGCGTATTATACTTAGCGAAATAAGTCAATCAGAGAAAGACTACTATCACATGATCTCCCTGATATGAGGAAGTGGAGATGCAACGGGGGTGGGGGTTAAGGTGGTAGGAAAAGAAAAAATGAAACAAGATGGGATCAGGAGGGAGACAAACCAAAAGAGACTCTTAATGTCATAAAACAAACTGAGGGGGGGAAGGGGATTGGGAGAGGGTGGTGGGGTTACATTATATGTTTAAATAAAAAAGCTTAAAGAAAAAAAATGTGTAGATTGCTCCAGGCAGCATAGACATTTTCACAATATTTGTCCTTCCAATCCATGAGCATGGAACATTTTTCCATTTCTTTGTGTCTTCCTCAATTTCTTTCATGAGTACTTTATAGTTTTCCGAGTATAGATTCTTTGCCTCTTTGGTTAGGTTTATTCCTAGGTATCTTATGGTTTTGGGTGCAATTGTAAATGGGATTAACCCCATAATTTTTCATTCTTCTGTCTTGTTGTCAGTGTATAGAAATGCAATTGATTTCTGTGCATTGATTTTATATCCTACAGCCAAATCCTTGGGAAACTCTTCTTGCTTCTATTTCTCTTCCCAGTTATTTCTTGAATCTACCACAACCAGGCTTTGCTCCCCATACTGATGCTACCCCACATACACCACTTGAAAGAAGTCTTCCTGGGGCACCTGGGTGGCTCAGTGGGTTAAAGCCTCTGCCTTCCGCTCAGGTCATGATCCCAGGGTCCTGGGATGGAGCCCTGCATTGGCTCTCTGCTCAGCAGGGAGGCTGCTTCCTCCTCTCTGTCTGCTTCTCTGCCTACTTGTGATCTCCGTCTATCAAATAAGTAAGTAAGTAAATAAATAAATCAATAAATAAATAAAATCTTTTTTAAAAAGGAAAGAAAGAAGTCTTCCATGGCTAAACCCCATGACCAATTCTCAGAATTCATCTCTCTTAATCTAGCAATGGCATTTGACAGAACTGATCATTCCCTCCTTATAAAACAATCTTCACTGCTTCCAGAACCCCATGGTTCCAAAACCCCTGGTTTTCTTCCTACTTCATTAATGACAATTTCTCAGTATTTTTGTTGGTGTCTTTTCATCTCCCCAACTTCTAAATATTACAATGTTCTACAACCTCATCTTTTCTCTCTCTAAACCCACTCTTCTAGTGATCTCATTTTACTATCATTATACTAATGACTTCCAAATATGACCTACATTCCAGACCTCTCCTGAACTCCAGACTGGCATGTTCAACTGCTAACTCAGTAACTCCACTGAAATATCTAATATGCATCTCAAACTTTTTGTGTCTAAAATTAAACTCTTGATAGTCTCTCCAAAACTCACTCATCCCATAGTCTTCCCTATCCCAGTAAATCACAGCTCCTTTAATACAGCTGCTCATACCAAAAAACCTGGAGTCATCCTTGAATTCTATCCTTTCTAGCCCCTCATACCCAAACCTATCAGCAATGCCTGTTGGATCTACCTCTAAATCTGACCACTCTGTATCTGACCACTTCTCACTACCTCATGGTCCAAGCCACCATTATCTCTTGTCTAGTCTCCTTGATACTACCCTTGCCCCACTACAGTCTGTTCTCAACCCAGCAGCTGGAATGAACTTTTTTAAAGAGTAAATCAGATCCTACAACACCCTGCCTATAGATAATTCTCTGACTTCCACTCCCATTATATTCCCCATTCACTCCACTTTCATCACATTAGCCTCCTTGTTTTTTCTTGGAATACAATATAGATCCTTCCTCCTCAGGGCCTTTGTACTGGCTATTCCCTCTTCTTAGAATGTTCTCTATCCACATGTTCATTATTTGCTTCTTCACTTTCATATCCTCAATGAAATTTTTCCTGACCACCTTATTTAAATTCTAAGAAAATTGTGGCATGCCCTTTCACCCTGCATTGTTTTATTTTTCTCCACAACAGTTCTTACCATCAGACATATTCCCTATTTTATATATGCATTTGCTTCTCTGTCTACCCCCACCAGAATGCAAATTTTATGAGAACACAACAGTCTGTTCACTGATGTTTACCTTGGATCCAGAACAGTACCTACTATGGAACAGGCAATAAGTATTTGTTGAATTAATGAAGGAATGGATGTTATCTCATTTTATCTTCAGTTAAATCCTATAAGGCAGATCTTAATATCCCTACTTTACTAATGCAAAGTGAAGCTCAACTGGATTAAATATTTAATCCAGTAGCATACATCTGGTTAATACAGTAGTCAAGATCTGACCCCCAAGCCTACTTCCCAAGCCTTTTCTTTTTTTCATGACACCAAATTGATTTCTTTTCAGAAGTATGTAGTTGTCCATGTGGCAACTGCTTAAAAAAATAAAAAAATAAAAGACTAAGTCCTTAAGTCCCAATCATGTAACACCAAATAAATATAAGGGATTCTAGGAAGATAACAGCAGTGAAGGTACATTTTCTGAATCTGCTCAAATCTCCCCCCTAAAACTAGATAGAGAAAGTTGGCAAAACCAAAAACCCATGGACAATACCTATAATAAACTAGGTAGCAAGATATTCCCAAACAACCATGTCAGAAAGCGAGACAATACACTGACCCCCACAGGACCTGTGCAGTATCAGTGTCAGCACAGGGTATGCAGGTAACACATCAATAATGGCGATGATGGTGATAATGATGTATTGCCTTTGGAGGATGAAAGGAAACCAATTTATTATCTTGAAGAGTGCTAAATGAAGGAAAAGAATCAAGTATTTATCCTGCCTTTCTTTTATGAACTATAGCACTTGTTAGCCCAATGACAGATGAAGGGAAATATCTTATATAGAAGCATTCCAATCAATAAATGAAGAAGTTAGTGAATGATAACCTCACCGTTTCTCAACCACTAATCCAGGCACTGAGCATCAAAGGGTGCTAACACCACAGAAGTAGAGACGTCCAGATGTTAATGTGCCCACCGATGAAAGAGTACAACACCTATAGGAAAGGAGGGAGGCAGGGAGGCAGGCAGGCAGGCAGGCAGGCAGGCAGGCAGGAAGAGAAAGGAAAAGAAAATAGAAAAAAAAAGAAATGAAGAGAGAAGAGAAGAGAAAAGAAAAAAAGAGAAGAAAGGAAAGGAAAGGGGAAAGGGAAAGAAAAGAGAAGAGAAAAGAAAAGAAAAGAAAAAAGAAGGAACGAACTGATGGTGCATCTGAACAAATCTCTAGACTGGGAGTTTTCAACCTCAGTATGAATGACATTTAGAGCTAGGTAGTCCTCACTGTGGGATCTGTCTATCTTGTGCATTGTAGGATATACCAGTTGGATCACTTACTCCATTGTAAAAACTAAAAACGTCTCTAAACACTTCCAAATGTTCTCAGGCAATGGGAACAAAATCACATCCCCCCCCTCCACTGACAACCACTGCTCTAGATGGAACTACCATTCCACAGATTAAAACAAGAGGACAGAGGAACATGTTAAATTGAAGTGTATGGATACAATCAGTAAAATAAAGACTGGAAAATACCACAGATCAAATGACCCGGATTCTTCAATGAAAAAACAGCCAAGGAATAAGACCAAGATGGGGAGGGGGACTTTAGATCAAAACAGACTTATTGGAGTGCCTGGGTCGTTCAGTAGGTTAAGCATGGGCCTTTAGCTCAGGTCATGATCCCAGGGTCCTGGGATCAAGCTCTGCATCGGGCTCTCTGCTCGGCAGGGAGCCTGCTTCCTCCTCTCTCTCTCTGCCTGCCTCTCTGCCTACTTGTGATCTCTGTCTGTCAAATAAATAAATAAAATTTTAAAAAATAGACTTTTTAGGTATATCCTTTAAGAAACAGGTAAAACTGACCTGAGGGCTCAAGGCTACGCAGTTTCATGAAGAAACTTTAAGAAAACAGCAGGCCCTAATTAGTGTCAAAGTCTAGTAGGGAGAGAGAGAGGTACCTGAGGTTGGGATGGGTCTTTTGGATGCCATCAGGGCTTCTTAGGTGACTGGCAAGCTTCTACTTCTTGACTTGGACATCACTTAAAAGGGTGCTGACCTTATAATAATTCATTCAGTTTTATATTTATTTTGTCCAGTTTTCTGTGTGTCTTCACAGTAAGAACACATATATAAATGAGTACACACATAATAAATGGAAGAATATGCCTTCCTTTCTACTTCACTGGGGTTGAAGTTATGTGGGAACTGTCCTTGAGAGAAGAACTCTGAATTTATTAAGTTCAGGTCAATGTTTATGTTCCCTTAGCCCAGAGGTGTAAATCCTAATCACTGCCTCAAAAATGACTCTGAAAATTATAGCAGGACTTATCACAACCCTTCACAGACCATATGTGTGATGTCCATATCTTGGCCTACTGTCTAAGTAGAGTCTTGCATCAAATCAACGAATACCTATGAGGGATTTGTGGTCCAGGCAATGTGCCAGGCACTGTGAGGAAAGTGAAATACAAAGCAGAGTAGTATTAGCAAAAGGTGAACAAAGCTCACGAGAACTGCACGGGCCGAGTAGAGATCTGTGCAACAGTGACTTTTAGAAAGATGTGCAGACCCGATAGAAAGACGCTCCACAGGTGTATCTCCTTTCTTGCAAAAGATAGACTCCTGAAGAATTCTGTGATTAAATTTTTATGAATTTAATTATATTTTCTCATTGACTCACATTATAATCAGAGAGTGGCTTTATCTACATTTTGGATTAATCTTCAACTGGCAATGGCTCCCAACAGTTTAAGTTTCCCTGCTTCTCTGTCAAGTAGTTAATAGTTTATAAACAAACATTTAAAGGCACTATTTAAAGGAACCCTTGAGTGAATCCTTTCGAACAACAAAGGATTCTTTGGTAACATTAATAAATAATCATTAGACTGAAGGTTCAATCAAGCATTCTTAAAGTAAGGCATATCTATGCACAAGATTCTAATGTCCTCTGATAGAATTTCATTGAAATTTTATTGCTTTACCTCACGGTCAGAATCTATTTTTTGGGTGTTTGAGGACAACATCTTGCATTAAAGATCTTCCCACTTTTTCCAATAACATTTAGAAAAGCATTTTGTCCAGAGACTCATGGAAAACACTACTAAATGTTGTTCATATTACTGAGTTCTACAACACAATAGGACCATGGCTTTTGCGTCTCAGTTAAAAATAACACAATAAAAACAAAATGCAACTAAATCCCAGAGAAAGATGGGGCACCTAGGTGGCTAAGCCTCTGCCTTCAGCTCAGGTCATGATCTCAGGGGCCTGGGGCCAAGCCCCACATCAGGCTCCTTGCTCAGCGGGGAGCCTGCTTCTCCCTCTCCCTCTGCCTGCCGCTCCCTCTGCTTGTGCGCTCGCTCGCTCATTCTCTCTCCCTCTCTCTCTGTCAAATAAATGAAATAAAATCTTAAAAAAAAAATCCCAGAGAAAGGTAATCTGAAATGACGGACCCACTGGCTGGATTCTATGGGACAGAAGATGCTTAAGCTTCTCACTTTAGAACTATATCTTTAAGAGTGGGCTGCCTAGAAGTCTCAAGTAGGTCACTGGAAAGTCTGAAGTGAGAATGGAGCTCATTGGTCCCACCACTCCTACCCCTGTCACCACATCCCTCCCCTTCTCCCCCACATGCCTGTCACAACTCCTCACCACTCTGTTACACCTGTCAACACTTCATTCTTAGCCTTCCTGATCATTTCTCCTGGATAAGCCAAAGAAAGACACTGTTCTCAGTGCCAACAGTATAAAAGCCCGTCACACTTCACACTGGTCAGGTCACACTAAGGTCTGGAAAATGGTAAGAGATTCCCAGGCTCCTATGGAATGGCAAAACTCTAGGTCCACTGATGCTTCTTCGGTGGTCTTGGGTAAAGTTGCTCTCACGTGTCCTCCTGACTGGAATTTGTGGACTGGTTTTTAATATAATGGCTCACCCTGCTGGTTACACATACCCAAAGGGATGTGATTTATGAGGAGTTTCAATCTGAGTAGTTTTGTTATTTCTGATTGAAGACCCCATTTATTTTAGAGTAAATGGGTAAGGGCTGGTTCACTTTTTTCATCTTTGGTGACAAGAAGATAACTTATAATTGGTTTATTTAGAAAATATGCTAGAATAAAAAATGGAATGCAGCACAGAGGAATAAATCAAGGATCAGTTTTATTGCAGAAAGGAAAAATGGTGTTCTTGCTAAATCAATTACTTTTCATGACTTGCAGAACTACTTTCCAG
Organism: Taxidea taxus jeffersonii; assembly: GCA_003697995.1. Classification (NCBI taxonomy): domain Eukaryota; kingdom Metazoa; phylum Chordata; class Mammalia; order Carnivora; family Mustelidae; genus Taxidea; species Taxidea taxus. The sequence continues at coordinate 35,325 of ML095652.1, forward strand.
GGACTAGACATTGCCTTCCAAACTATGCTCAAGAAGCTTCACTCATAAGACATTTATCTAAAGGTAGTAATATGGCCTCATAGTTACAGTTCTGGAGTACCTATGGAATTCTGCAGCTTTTGGCAAGCATTTCACTATAGTCATTATGCTAGGCAAAATTCTAAGATGAACCACAATGACTCATGTCATTTTAAAATCCCCTCTCCTTGCTTGTAGGCAGGTCTTATGACTTGCCTCTAGCCAGCAGAATACGGCAAAGGTGGGGGGTGTACATATGTAATTAACATTCCTAATCAGTTCACTTCATATTAATCAAAAGAGAAATTACCCTGAGTTTTTGTACCTGACCTAACAGGGTGATCTGTTTAAAAAAGAGTCCTGAGATCAGAGACTTGAAACAGCAGAGACTCTGTTGCTGACTTTGAAGAAGCAAGTTTTCATGAATTCTACAGCCTCAAGGAAACGAATTCTGTTCCCCAACCATACTTAGAAGTGGATCCCTCCCTAGTGGAGTCTCTGGATAAGAACATAACCTGGCTGACACCTTGATTTCAGGCTTCCAAGATTCAAAACAGAAAATTCAGCTAATCTGTGCCCAGACTTCTGACCTACGGAAATTTTAAGGTAATAAGAGGCTTTTGTTTTAAGCCTCTACATTTGTGATAATTGGTTATGCAGTAACAGTAAAGAAACATAGTCATGAAGAATCAATAAGGGAATGGAAGTCTTCCACTAAGTGGATCCCTAACCCACAAGAGTCAGTGAGCAGAGAAACACAGAAATAAGAGCAACACAGATTAGAACAAGGGATTCCACTCTCACCCACTCTCATCCACCTCTTCATATCTACAAGCAAAGGATCTAGAAGGCAGACCTAATATATGTTTCAGAAAGGTTTTCCCTGCCCCAGCCTTGTCAGATGACGATAGCCCATCATTCTGCGTCTACCTTTTCCTTGCAAATAGCCCACACATATAGCCCCTGAGTGCAAAGAAGAAGAACAACCAAATATGTCTCAGAAGAAGTAAGACAGTCCTCATCTCAGTAGGAAACTATGAGTGCCAAACTAAAATGCATGCCAATGTCAAAAATCTATCTCCAGGGGTGCCTGGGTGGCTCAGTTGGTTAAGTGTTTAATGCTTTTATATATATATATATATATATATATATATATATATATA